>MEHQ01002037.1:88851-237525 GCA_008828725.1 Saccharina japonica
AACTTAGCAGCTATTATTGCTGCTGTATGTATAGAGTGCGTACACAAGAAGAATGGTGACTGCTGCAGCTGTACATTGTTTTTACCGCTGTTGCTGCTGCTGGATACTGGTGTATATTTACTGCTGCTGCACATATTGTTATGATCTGCATATAGTTACATTTTGCATACAGCAACCAACTACAGCAGCAGTAGCAGTGGAGCTGCTTGCTGTGTTGGCAATGCTTGATGTATGCCAAATACAGCATATATAGTATGGGATTGTCTTGCTGCTGCTTGCTGTAGGTACAAAAAGTGCCGCCTGCTGCACTGCTTGCTTTTACTACTGCTCTAAAACAAAACTGTTTGTTGTGCTTCCCGCTCCTATTGTTCTATAACTGTGCTTGTTGTAGGTACATGTATACGTACTGTTTGCTTGCTGTGGTACTTTAAAATTACCAATTCTACGAGTATTGCGAAAACATACAAACACGAACCGTGACAAAAAACTGGCACTTTCGCGAATCCTATCATTGGTCACAAATTGCTACAGTACTCGTACATACAATGTTCGCTCTTTNCCCGCGGGGGGCCGACCGGGGAGCGTGCCCCCGGGGCCTCGCCCTCGACCGTGGCCCGTGGCCCGCGCTGCGCGCTCGCGACGCCGAAAAAATAGAGCCGGTTTCCCGGGGTACCCCGTCCCACTCGGCTGAGCCTACCAGGGCAACGTGAAACCCGCTTTTTCTGTGAAAAACGCCCCGCCTTTGCCACACCCTGTAGCCTGTTCGTAGCCCTATACATGACGGACAACCACGATCCCTTCAGCCTTTACGGGTTTCGAAGAGGGCACATGCAGCAAGAGCACACGCGCACGCCACAACAAGGAGGGCATCGATCGGACGACATGTCGACCATTCTTCGAACATGCGTTCATACAACAGCAGCACAGCGTGACAGCGTTGGGGCATATTATCGGTCACTGTGCAGCAGTGTGGCCTGATGTATGTGTGTTTCATGGCATACTGCTACATCGCCAGGTCTGCGTGGATACATACCTGGTACGTGTTTATCTCCCCGCGCAACACTGGTTTCCGTTCGCACACACTGTGCTGCTGTACTCGTAGACTGTACACCTTTCGAAATACAACAAGCACGTACGTGTTCAAGTATACCAGGTACGTATCATGCATACTCTTCGTACGTACCAGGTCGTGATACAGCAGCGAAAACAGCAGCAGTACTCGTGATCCTACGCTGCTGCTGCTTGCTGCTGTGTAGTATCATACGTCTACACACAGGACGTGAGGCTCGTGTGCTGGTGCATCACATGTCTGTCGAAACGGTTGCACTCTTTCGTATCATATGATACGATGCTCGGAGTTTTTTAACTACCACCACTCTGTTCGGAAATGTAAGAACCTGTTATATATTTATTAATATCCAAACGTTCTTTACATTTCCGGCCGGAATTACAAGGCCAGGTACACACAACACTCTGATACGTATGGTCCATGCAGTACAATTTGGCCTATAATGTTTCGGGTCATAACGTTCGAAATACGACAAATTGGGCGATACTGCTACTATAGCCGTGGTCACCAGGGCCGAGCGAACAAATACGTTTTTGGCATTTTGTTTTGTTCGCCCACATTAAAATCAAGTAAGTTACAGCTTGCCAAGGGCCAAGATCAGCTACTTTTCACAAAACCATGAATATCTCATCGGGCTTGCGTTTCATATAAAAAGGAAAGCAAGTTCCGTCCGTAGAATGACGAGAGCAATCGTTTCCCGCCCGTTTTTTTTAGGTTGGCTGGGTGACTTTTACGAACGAATGATCCGCGTGTGACGTCCCGGACACGGTTTTTGTCAGTTTTCTTCGTCAAAAACTATTATTTTTTCAAACGGGAAAAAGTTCCACCTTGCGATTTCAAAAATCCATCGAAATCCGCGTTCAGATATAGCTTGTTAAAACAGCACACCTAATGGGAATGGAATCCCTGTTTTCAGGTATATTGGTCGTAAAGAGTCGAAGAACAAAAATAAAATAAAAAGGAATCCATCTTCCCCTTCGCGAGGAGACGGGCGTTACAGGGGTGTTTTTTTTAAGTCAGAACTATGCTCTCACCTCTAGAAAATGTGTACTGTCGAGGTCGATTTTTTGGAATTCTTCAATTGCATGGACTATACCTGCATGGCTGTTACATATCTACGAGCCAAACTATGATACCAGGTACACCAACAATGGTAGCGGCAGTACATAGCACCAATATGACAGCAGTGTTGCTGCTTGTTGATCTTTTTGTGAGTTTGCACCGGACAGCGACTCGCGTGTGCTCGTGAGCCAGGCGCTAGGGGCTCGCGTACCCTCTTGCTTCGTTCCCTCGTTTTTTGCGATTTTCGAGTCTCTCTTCTGACACGATCGGATATCGGGCATTTCTCGTGGTGATCTGTGTTCTGTTATTGCTTTTGGTCAACTTTGGGGAACGGCGTTTTTTTCTTTTTTTCTTATCAAATCACGCAAAACATGACGGCAAGTATCATATCGAGATAATATATTCTATATACACACGTATATTTACTGCTGCTGCACATATTATGATCTGCATAAAGTGACATTTTGCATACAGCAACCAACTGCAGCAGAAGTAACAGTGGAGCTGCTTGCTGTGTTGGCAATGCTTGATGTCTGCCAAATACAGCATATATAGTATGGGAGTGTCTTGCTGCTGCTTGCTGTAGGTACAAAAAGTGCCGCCTGCTGCACTACTTGCTTTTACTACTGCTGTTAAAAAAAACTGTTTGTTGTGCTTCCCGCTCCTATTGTTCTATAACTGTGCTTGCGGTAGGTACATGTATACGTACTGTTTGCTTGCTGTGGTACTTTAAAATGATCAATTCTACGAGTATTGCGAAAACATACAAACACGAACCGTGACAAAAAAACTGGCACTTTCGCGAATCCTATCATTAGTCACAAATTGCTACAGTACTCGTACATACAATGTTCGCTATTTCTTACTGCTACTGTACACAGGGCTTGCTGTACCTATACGTATACGCTGTTTGCTGTGGCACCTAAGTACTGTCATTCCTCACGAACAAAAACAAAATATTAAATCGCGACGAAAAAAGCTGACACTTTCGCGAATCTTGACATTTTTTTTTTTTACAAACTCCAGCAACATCGACGTCACCGTTCGCGACAAAACGGGTTTTGTCTGGTGATATATAACCCCAATTTATGGAATCATGTTACGGTTGTAAGGAAGAATTCCTCAATTACGACTACAAGTACCGCTATTATTGGCGAGTGACCGCTATTAATGACGAGTGATAGTTTTTTCCCTGTCGCATGCCAGCTTGCGTCACCCCACGGGGACCATCCCACTCCCCGAAGGGGAGCCTTGTATGTATAGTTATGTTTGTGAAATTTTCGCACGTTTCGCAACTTTTCTCTTCGTACGAGCACTTTTCGGCAAAACGCTAAGTGCTCCGACACAGCAAGCCCGCCCGGACACATTGGTCGAGGTTTGGGCTCGATCCGAGCTCTATGGCTCGCGTGGCGGGCGCTCGAAGTGTTTTTTCCCGCGGGAGTGGATAAGCCGATTTCCCGGGCTTTCTGCATGAGGCCGTGTTTCGTACGTACGTGCCAGTAAATAATACCGTAATGTCCTGTTGTTTGCCCTGCTTTCACGGGCTGATCATGAGCACACAGGAGAGCCCAGACACAGATAGGCAACATAACATGTGCAGAGAGCACAACGTTACAACTCTGCCTAATAAACACCAGCAGGTAACACCGTGCGTGGGTGACACACCCATCTGCGCTGTTCTGCTGTGGCTTAGCTGTGTCTATCGGAGCCTGCCCCGTAATCCACCATCTACCTCCTTCAGTTGTCCTGATGTGTGCGTCTGACTCACGCTCACGCTAGCCGGAAATGTAATGGCCTCTTTAATCCAATATCATACGAGTAGGATCTTGGAGTATACTGAAGCACTGAAGCTCACCCCAGAAATCTACGAGACATCAGACAACACGCAACGAACACAAACGAGGTCACAGCCCCGCCTAGAAGCACAAGCAGCAGCAGGCGTTCCTGTGGCAGGTTCGCCGGGTACTGCTGTAGCTGTTAGTGGTTACTTCATCGGGGGCTTGCACATCCGTCATCAGCAATCACACCACACCTCTCTCTCTCTTGTGCGCTGCTGTCTGCTGCCTGCCTGTGCTTGCATGATGTATGTGTCGTGCGCCTGGCGCGAGTCGCGACAAATAATACTGTACCGGTATTTGGGCAAATCATTTTTGGTCATATAGTCAAATGGTCACCATGTCCGATTTTGAATGTGAAGGCTTGAGTTCGATCCTCATAGCGATGCATTTTTTTTTTCGTTTTTTTTTGTATTATCGTGCGTATAATATAACCCAGACCCCACATATATAAGACACAGACAGCAAACAAAAACCAAGTGGATTTTTTTACGTAGGCAGGTTTGGTCGAGAGTTTCAGCCCCTTCTTCGGTGCATCCTTTTCTACTTCTTCTGCAAATACTATCCCACCACTACTGTTGTACGAGAACTGCTGTGTCCCATATATATGTCACGCGTGCGTGCGTGTGCGGTATCCTGACCTTGAGCGCCACAACAATAACATATTGACAAATTTTAATATAATACAATTTTTGGCGGGATCCTTAACAAATCTCTAACGGTCGAGTCAATATTAATGGTTCCATCATATTTCCGAGTATGTTTTAATCCTCAAAAGTGCAGGTACAGTTTTATAAACGTCTGATTTTATGTATAGTACTACGCAGATATTTCATAACGTCGTACTTATGTACTACCAGTATGCAATATGATACTATGCGTATGATACAATATCGCATGTTTTTGTATTAATAGTAGATTTTCGATTTGTCCTTGCGCCACTCCCCTAGGCACGTCCCGGAGGGGAACCTTGTACGTATTATACGAGTACACGTACTCGTACTCCAACAAAACGGCAGCAGGAGCGAAAAAAAAACAGAAACGAAAAAAAAACGGGGTGAAAATCAAAAGTGAAACGAAAAATTGATTTTGAAAAAAATCCTCCCATCGGGCCGTCGGGTGTGTGATGTTGCGCCGCTATATATTGTTTTGCTACATCTGTCACGTTCTGTCAGCCTCAACCCCCCCCGGCCCTGCGCGATCACCACGCCATCGATTCGGTCCGGGTCGAGCTCTACTGCCTCTCTGCCCCAGTGCGCCCGGTAGCCCGCCTCACGCGAAGCCCGGTGCTCACCGTGGCGCTCGTTCGCCCGCTCGACGATGATGGTGTTCAAACCGCCTGACGGTCTATCTGTAAATAACAATTGTTACAGAAATAAGCACCGCTTGAACTTTATTTCACAGATTAAACGAACCTTATAATTTCGGACATGCAGGTTTGATTGCGGTAGCAGCACAAAAAGACCCTTCGCTTCCCTCGTGTCTCAATGGACACGCCACGCCTAGCCACGAAAAAGGCGACCGCCCTCCTTCTGAACCCCCCTCTACTGGCCAGCGCCCTCCCATACCCGCGATGGCGCCGGGTTCGCCCGCGCTGCCGCGCTCTCTGGGCACACGAACGAATCCACAACCCAAGAAGGAAAAGGGCTCCGGCCAACCAAAACAGTATGTAGGGAACAACGAGAAGAAGGAAGCCCGGCAAGTAATGGAAGGAGGCGGTGTCGAAGTGGGAGCTCTGAGAGGCCAGGGGTGGACAAACCGTGCAAAAGACAAACAAACGTAAGTATGTCTATATACGTGAGGTTGCGGCAAAAAATGGCCAAAATATAAATACCACATACCGGTATAATACATAATATCCTACTACTTATTAAAAAGTAGTATAGGGATGAATTCGAGCGATTCTTCAATAGGAGTCAGCGGTTGGGTTTCCTGGTAGAATAACGCTGCAAACGATACCTGGGTCTATCGATCTCTCTGGAAAGGAAGGATCCTACAGTTTGATCCGCCCAAGCTCACCGACCAAATAATAGACTGCCAAAGCAAGAAAAAACGCATTCGGCATTCCATGTCTGCCTCCCCGCCCCCCCCGATGACATTGTTCAGGCAGTGCATATTCAGCCAAGCATGCCAATCCTCCGACTCTTCGAGGCCTTCTGTTTCACCTTGGAGCGAGCTCATACTCGTACGAGCAGCTCCTTGTACTGATCCCTACAGCTGCATGCAGTCGCCGTCAGTTCGCAGCTGTGGCCTATAGATTAGGGTTGCACCCCGGCCTCAAAATTTGGAACCGGTAACCGGATCGGATTCTGGGGGGTTCAGACGGAACCGGAACCGGGTACCCGGCGTGCTTTCAGCCCGGGTACCCGGGTTACCATGCACTATTATCTCCCCTTTTAGAGTCTCAGCGGGCCTGAACGGTCCGCAGGCGTCGTGGTAAGGCGGACGGTGGGAGAGAATGGCTTCATTTCGTCTATTCTCTCAATGAATCATGCCAAAGAAAGAAGATGGAAGGCAGAAGGCTGTCTCTTGCAGTATGTTCTGAGAGAGGTGTGTGTGTGTTAAATGTTAAAATACACCACTCACACAGAGACCAGCCAGGCTGCTGGGTTTATATCCCCCTTGTCTATCCCCTTCTTTTGTCCCCTATTTCACAGCAGAAAGGAAGTAGGCGGCCTCAGGGAGAATAATTACCCCCCCCCCTTGCACTCTGTTGCGAATGGTCCACGTTAAACATGTCATCCATGTCCTGGCTCATGGCTCATATCATACGTGTGTGTGTCCTGGTAGCTGGTAGGGGTATCGTCTGTGTGTCGCGTGTTGTGCAAAGGCTGTAGGAGAGAAGGGGGAAAAGGAAAAAGGAGAATCAAGGGGCACAAGCAGTGTAGTATGTATAAATCAACGTATATCGCAGTTTTGGGGGCTCCGTATAGCACAATCAACGGGTACCCGGGTACCCGGGTACCCGGGGTCCAAATAATTACCCGGGGTAAATTATATTTTTTCCGGTCCGATTCCGGTTCCGACGGTTCCGGGTACCCGCCACCGGGTACCCGGTTCTCAGTCAGACGGGGTGCAACCCTACTATAGATTGCCGCCCAGGAGTGTCTCATAGCTCTACTATGGAAGGCTCCAGGGCTCGAGGAGTGACTGCAATCCTCCCACATGCCACACCTCATTGTTACGCATTTTCCTGTATACTCAGTATCAGATGTCCAGCGAAGAGGAGAGGGGATGGATGGTCTAATACCCCCTTCACCCCCACCCCCCCGCCCCCCTATAAATATACAATATATCTATAGCGTTGGGGTCTGGCGTCGTGTTTGCGCGCAACGGACGCTGTAAACAAACACTCGGTCCACTCACTCGCCGTAGCGCTGTGAAGCCTAGAGCCACACACGACCAGAGGTGATCGTCGACTCTTTTTTTGTCTTATAGCTCGCTTCTGACATTAGCGCCGGCCAAGCTGCTCACCACAACGCGTGCTCAGGCTGGTCCCCGTCCGAGTCCAAGCCCAAAATTACTTTCGTTGGCGGGCTCGCTGAGAACACCTTTCTGCTACCACGCACAAAGTGGGGACCAGTCGGTCCGGCTAATCGCGTAGTAGCTTACAGTCTTGGTAACGGCCCATCTCCCGTTGTAAGGCACGTTAACCATAGTAAACAACCATTCGCTGTACCCTTCGAACACAGTTTGGCCACACCCATGTAACAATTGACAGACTAATCAAGTCTGAAGCGTGTTCGTCCATATCGCCATAAGATGCGCCTCAGCACGGCAGCGTTCCGTTAGCAGGATGCAGCTCACCCTCCATGCGACTTGCCCAATACCTCACGGCGCTTTGCGCTTGGTGCAAGCAATGTCTGCCTGGTTGGTGAAAACCCAACGTGCTCCGTCCCGGCATTGTAGGGATGAGAGGCTCTATGGTCATATGACTACGGCCGTGCACGACATGAGTGCACCCCCCCCCCCCCCCCCCCTGTCGGGAGCGCCAAAGTTGAACGAAACAACGTGAGGTGTTGAAAAATACAATTATTCAACCGCCCTCGGATGTTGCTATATTAATTATTTGCGGTGCATCATTATCAAGCCATACAGCGACGCAGCATCTCGTAGGTAGTAGAAATAGCAGTACTACTGTAAAATGCTGTAGTACCAAGACCTCGTGGCGCTGAGCCTCTAAAGTAGACTCGCCTTGGGTTTTGGTAATCCCGCGGGGTGTGGCCGGCTCGGTGTGGTAGCAGCAATACCAACACAGTAGAAGTAATTATATCTTTCCACCCGTGTGCACGGTGAAAACCTCTCCTCGTTACTGCAATAATAGGCAAGCCACGACGCGGTCCACGTATCACCTACACTCCACACGCGACCAGCCCGAAACCTCGGCAGCAGCAGCACAGCAGGAGTATTGGAAGGCCTACTCGTACTCCTCTAGTGGACATAATAAGCAGCGAGAGGGCTGTCCTAAACGCCACCTCCGGCAACACCGTCACCAGCAGCAGCCGGCAGCTGTGTAGAAAAGTGTCGCGTTGGCGCACAAACCAAACATGACGGTTACACAAAATAAACCGACGGTTTTACACACGAAACATTTTTGTATTTGTTGAGTGGAACCCTCCCTATTTTTGTGTTGAAGAGACGTTTCTTGCTATTCGTTTTTTCAAGAGACAACCGGCGGACTTGTTTAGCATTCAACGCGCAAGGCGCCCACACAGTCACCCACCGGTTTCGAGTCGGTCACAACCAATGACGTAGCATCCCTGCAAAACCTGCTTGCTGAAGCGGTCTCTATCGCGATCAATTCAGAGCGGTGCTAGAGGGTTTGGGTTTGTTTTACTACAGTAGGTGCCGTAGCATTGTCCAACGAGCGTTTCCAGGCTCTCCGCGTCGTCCCTCGCAGATGTTGAGCGAGGGGCCTTGCCGAGATAGAGAGAACTCGTCGCTTGGGCTCGGTTGAATCGGAAGCACGGCGGCTGCGGTGTCCGATCTTCTGTGTCATCATAATATTGTCTACACAATCGCAGATCTGACACGTCCCCGGAGAGGATGAATATAAATGTCCCCGGTTAGTGCTCACTATCAAAGAACGGCAAGCCTTGCTATTTTCACGTTCTCACAAAAGTGGCAATGACAACCTTTGTGCAAGAGCACACGCAGTAAAAGCCTGCACGAGAAACTATGTCGGCACGGGAACGGTAATGGAAACCCACGAGATAGTCCGCTGTTGCCGAACGAAGGGCGCCGTGGTTAAGGCTGCCAGGCGCAAGTGGCTGCCGTAGCCAGTGCTGCGCAGAGGGTCCGTCGTTGGCGGATACAGGTCATGGGTCTTCAAAGAATCGCAGCAGGGGGGGTGGATGCTCCCCTGTCGTGTGGCCACGCGATCCTGTCGAGGGAAAATGGAGGAGCGAGTTTAAAGTATCAAGATATCGTCGCTTCTACATCCTCCCTTACCCAGGACAATAAAACAGAGGCCTTTGGTGAGGTTTCTCGCTTGGGTGAATTGCAGCTTAATGTTAATTTTAGAGAAGTTTCGAACTACAGTACTACAGAGTCACACCCTTGTCGCATGCCGAAGAGGGTGCCCTGGCGCCAACGTAGGATACCATGCCGGTCGAGCCTTTGGCAACGCCGGCATCGCTTGTGGTGGTCCTTGGAAAACGCACGCATCTTGTTTATTGATGGAGATGGCACCGAGCCGTCCTTATCAGTTATGGCGGTAAAAGTCGATATGGTTACCTGCAGGGCCAAAGTCTCGTCATGCGCATGTTAACCCTTCGGGTCGTTCGGCTATTTGTATCGCCATTTCAACGTCTTGGGGGGTGCGTGATTAAAACGAACCCTGCCATCAAACAACCCATGTCAAAGTACACGAGGACCGCGTGCGGGACGCTCGCGGGCAGGCAAAGCTTTGGCAGATACGAGTTCTCGGTAGCCTTTTCATCGTGTTTCGAGGGCATGGTGGCGTCATGCGCAGCGTTATTTTGTTGGGAAGTACGGCACGTACGTACGTGAACGCCATTGTTTGCCTTCGAGATCGTGGCCTTGCCCTCAGGATACTGATTACTCTCAAGCATTGTTAAGCTGTTCCAGTGTTTATGTTGATGTTTCACCATAGACCAAGGTGGTCGGTAATAGCTTATAAAGTTCCTGAAACGGTGTAGAACCTGATAACACCAGAATGAAGCAAGGCCGGTATCCTGACGAGTTCTGTATGAAGAAGAATCTCGCGCGCTCTGAGCTCGAGAAGGTGAATCAACCAGCTTTCGATGGAATATCCAAGGATATCTGCGATGAGGGGTTTACAGGGAATCAAACACATGATGTACCGCGACCCTACCTTAGACATTGAACAGATGCAGAGCGCCATGACCCACCCGTACCTTGACAGCCTGTCACGTGTCGACGGAATAAAAGGGGCGATAGCTGGCCGTGGTACTACCATGACAACGGAAACATCGACCAGCGACAAACGTGGCAAGAAGACGCACTACCCGCGGAACTGCACTGACAAGAACAACAGCACCAGTACCAAGTCTGTTATGGAAATATTAACACATAGCCAATATGAGTCAATGTTCAGTAGTGCTGCTCTTGTACATCGTATGTTTCGGTTCGTGAGTAACGCATATGTATGCGGAGGAATTACTGCTGTAGCCTTCTCTACTCGTAGGATCGTAGCCTTCTCTACTCGTAGGATCGTAGCCTTCTCTACTCGTAGGATCGTATCCTTTACTCTTCCATGTGGATCTCTCTGGATAGCCTCGGCTCTTAGCTTTCCTGGTCGTCTCTAGGATGTATCTCTCTAGATAGCCTCGGCTCTTAGCTTTCCTGGTCGTCTCTAGGATGGATCTCTCTGGATAGCCTCGGCTCTTAGCTTTCCTGGTTGTCTCTAGGAGGTGCCGTCATCTGGACTTCTGCGTTTTCCCTCTGTGGATCTGTGTGTGCTGTGTTGGCCACCTAAGCGCCAGTGTTCAACATATCTTCACATCTCTACCGCACCAAGCAGTCCATCTGCTTATGGTTCACGACCACTCACGGTGCCAACCATCTCGACTAGCGTCGAGAGGCACAGCCTTGTGCACTTGCCAGGGTATCACCAACGATAATCCATAATAGGTTTATGAGCCCCAACTGTGAGGGAGTGGAGGTCTGCGACGGCTGCATCTTGCTGAAATCTTGCTGCCGTAGAGCGCTGTGGAGTGCACACATATCTTCGAACTGGATATCCGCGGAGAGCTACTACTGCTGTAGGAGTTAGCTTTCTGCTGGAGGCCACGTTGAGTCAACCCGTTTGCTTACTGGGCCCGGACTGATCACCTGGGCTCTCGGCTGCACATTTCGGTACGCTACTGCTGTGTGTAGAGCATTCGGGGGCATAACTTCTAGGCGTTGATTTCGGTCGGCGAATAGGGTTGTGAGGACTGTTGGTTTGCGTGCGGAGTGCCGTTCACGGTGTTCTGTGTGGTAAAACTGACTGCCAAATTCGCCTGCGCGTTTTGATTCCGCGAGGCGTAGTCTATCCAAGATATCTTCCACGTGCTGAGTGCCGACTTGGTAGCGTGTGTAGGGTGAGGATACGACTGCTACGCTGTGGTCGTCTGCTACTACAGCTACGCATACCTGCGCGTTGTAGTATACGCGAGGTAGGGCTGTCCAAGATACCTTGCGACCGTGTTTTATCGGTGCGTGTGTAGGTTGAGGATCTGACCCGGCCTGTTTGCATCCGTGCAGCAGCCGCAAGTCTACGCTGAAAGACGCGTAGCACCTCTCAGCAGTACATCTGACCCGTGTGTCTGCAGGAACGGGGCCGGAGCTGGCTACTCCGCCACCAAAAACACCGCAGCCTCGCCACCTGCGGTCGGTCACGCTGCGCTCGGCGGAACGCAGTGGTCCGGGCGGAAGCTGAGGAGCTTCTGACGGACGTGGGTCGCGAGCTACGAAGCTGCGATCTGTACTGAAGCCTACCCCCGGGTAGCACAGCACCGTTTTCTTAGCGCGTCGGACCTTCTGAGGTATTCGGGGCGTTTTACGTGTGCTTCAACTCTACGCGCCTCGCGTGTAACCAAAATCCCAGCATGGCGGACTCTACGACCTCCGGGTACAACCGCATGCTGGAGAACGTCGGGAAATGCTCCGGACCGGATTTTCGCGAGTGGAGCCTCAAGCTTCGGCAAGGTATCATCCTCTACGCGCCGGAGCTCCTTCCTATCCTCGAAGGCGAAGCGCGTCCTTCGGGCCCGGCGACGACTCCGGAGGCAATCGCCGTCTGGGATAGGGCCAACGGTCGCATGTTCTCCCTTCTCTTCTTCACGACCTCCGGGTCCGCACAACTGACAGTCCGCGCACACGAGGGAGGGGGGACCCGTCGTATGGGAGACGGAGCGGCGGCCTGGAGGGCTCTCAACGAGCGCTTTGACGCTCAAAACCAGGAAGCTCGGCGTGCCTGCCACAACGAGCTCTTCAACCTCCGGCATCTCACCGGTGGGGATCCCATCGACTTCTTCACCAAGGCGTATGACCTGAAGGGTCGCCTCACGGTGCTGGGGGAGGACGTCTCCGACAACGTCTTCCTGGACATCATGCTCACGGGCCTCACCAAGGCCCCGGAGTTCAAATTCATCCGGGAAATGCACTACCGGGATGAGTTCACTACGGTGGACAAACTCCAACAGACGGCCAACCGGTTCTACATCGACCAGCAGGCGCGGAATGCTTCTGGGCCCGTGGTTGCGGGCCGTGGAGCCGCGATGGCGGCGTCCAGCACCGATCAGTGCCACCAGTGCAAGGAATACGGGCATTTCCAGCGCGATTGCCCCAAACAGGTGCAGAAGCAACGCCCTAAGCGTGGGAAGAAGCACTGGAAAAAGGGCAAGAAGGGCGGCGGCGGCGGTGGTCAACAAAAGTGGTGTTCGTACCACAACACCACCTCGCATGCCGACTCGGAGTGCAACAAGCAGAAGGAGCTGAAGGAGCTCAAAGGGTTGGCAGCGAATCTGGCGATGCTGCAGACTGCAGTCCAAGCTAACCCTTCCTTCGGGAACGCTCACCTGGCACAAGCACCTCAGCCCGAGCCGACCACGTTCGGCTTCTCCTTTAACGCTCTGGGTTCCTCCTTGCCTGAGGTTGGTTCGTCACCTACCGCTTCGGGTACACCTTCGGTGGCGTCCAACGCCAAACCGGCGGCGCCTTCGTCCGTTTCGTCAGAGACGCCAACAAAGAGCAACCACTTATCTCAAGGTCTCTTTGGTGCGTTCATGGCGACTCCTGCGGATGCGTCTCAGGAGCCTTTCCGTTCTGACGGATCATCTCTTCTGCTGTTGGTTGACAGTGGAGCGAGCGACAACTACCTCGACCCTGCGCTCACACCTGGGTTGCGGGCCTACATGAGTGACGTCCAGGACCTTCGGGTCCCTCACACGATCGTCGCCGCTGGCCAGCACCTACTACAAGGCGTTGCTACGGGTACCATCTCTGGCACTGTCAAAGACGACGGTGGGAACGACCTGCCCGTCTCCGTTCGCGCCATCTTGGTACCAGGGTTGGGGACCAACCTGTTCTCCGTGTCTGAGGCAATGCTGAAAGGGGTGGCGACGATATTCCACCCGGAGAACCCCAGGTTGGAGTCAGAAAAGGTGAAGGTTCCGATGCAGAACCTGGGAGTGGCCGCCGCGACGGGTAAGCTCATGTACACCATTCGGCTGAAGCTTGGGGGTGGTACTGGGGGCCAGCAGGTCCCCGGATGCGCCCCTGCCGGCTTGGCCTTGCGGACGGAAACGGCTGATCTCTGGCACCGGCGAATGGGGCATCTCAACCGGAAGAGCATGGATGTCCTGCGGAGGCAGCTGGAGAATGGCGTCGACTACGCTGGTGACGTGCAGGACTGCGGTCCTTGCCCTCTTGGGAAGAGCGCACAACAGCCTCACCCTAAGCAGGCCACCTACAACGTCAAACGCCCTTTCCAGACCGTGCTCGTCGACACCCTCGGCCCGTTCTCACCTCTGGCACTGGGAAACTACAGGTACGCCACCAAGTTTGTCGACCTACATACCAAGTGGAAGGAGGTGGTTCTCATGAAGGACAAGACTTGCTCCGTCGACTCCCTCGCGTTGTTCAACAGAGGTACCGTAACCCCTACCGGAGAGCGCATTCAGTGTGTCCGGGGCGACCAGGGGACCGAGTTTACGAGTGCGGATTTCCGTCAGTACTGCCTCGAAAACGGTATCAAGCTGGAGTTCGCCTCGCCGAATACCCCTCAGCAGATTGGAGCGAACGAGCGTGCAGGCCGGACGATCCTAAACATTGTGCGTTGTCTATTCGCTGACTCTAACCTACCGAAGTTCCTTTGGGGGGAGCTGCTGAACACTGCGGTCTACCTGAGCAATCGCTCTCCGCACGCGGCTCTCAACAACGGGACGCCGTACAAAGCGCTCTACGGCAAGGATGCCTTCCTCGGGGACCTTCGGGTTATCGGGTGCAGGGCGTTCGTGCACGAAGAGACTTTTATCAAGAAGCTGGAGAGTCGTGCTTGGGAAGGGCGGCTTGTCGGATACAGCATGGACAGCAAGTCGTACCGAGTCTACAACTCTCAAACGCGTCGCGTACGGGAAAGCCGCAACGTCACCTTCATCGAGACGCCTGCCCGCATCCCTTCGACGAATGACGCTGATTTCGACGGTGGGGAGTTCACCTACGACGACCACGACGACCTGGTGAGAGATGTGCGAAACTATACGTTCAATCACTCGATTGACTCGCTCTCTCCCGACCATGCCGTCGGGGACCAGCCGGTGATCGACCTCCTCGAGCAAATCCGTGAGACTACTGCCCGAGACCTAAATCTAGCTGACCCATCTTCACCGGACGGAGGCGTTCCAGAACCCTCCGGAGATGAGTCTGGGGGAGTTGTTTCCCCGGCTCCTGCTACGTCTGGTACTACAAGCGGGCCTGCCGCGTCCCGGGGTGGCCGGGGTGCGCGCGGCGGTTCTTCGCGCGGTGGCATCACGACACGCAGTGGGCGAGGTTATACTGGTGGTCGCGGTTCCAGTGGTGGACGGGGTGCCGCTTCGGCTCCGACACGCCCAACCACGCGATCTTCATCCAGTCAGCCTTCAACGACCCAATCTGCACCCAGCCAACCTAGCGCGCGGACAATCAGCGAACTGCGTCGTCTGTCGTACGCATTCACCGTGAAGGGGGAGTTTCCTGACGTCGCTCACAGAGACGGCTCCTTCGGCTTCACGGAGTATGCGTATGCAACTGGGACATCTCAGCCAGGTGTTCCAAGGACGATCCAGGAAGCGAGATCTATGCCGGACGCTGCCATGTGGAACGCAGCCGCTGAACGCGAAATGGCGAGCCTCAAAGAACGCAAAGTCTTCAAGCTCGTCCCGCGTAGCGCAGTTCCTTTCGGTCGGAGGCGCATCAACTCCAAGTGGGTGTTCAAGCGCAAGGCCGACGGCACCTACAAGGGGCGCCTGGTAGCTCAAGGCTGGAACCAAGTGCCTGGTGTTGACTGCGGCAGCACATTCGCGCCTGTGTGCAAGCTACAAGCCATCCGTGTGACCCTGTGTATCAGCGTGCAATTCGGCTGGAAAATACACCAAATGGACATTTCAACAGCCTTTCTGTACGCGGGCCTACAGGAGATAGTGTTCGTGGAGCAGGCACCAGGCTTTGAAGTCAAAGACAAGGATGGAGGCGAGCTAGTAATGCAGCTAGAGAAGAGCCTTTACGGACTCGCCCAAAGTCCTGGGAACTGGTTTCGCACCATCGACCCCGTCCTCGTCGAGATCGGGTTTGTTCCGCTAAAGTCCGACACCTGCGTCTACGTGTACGACCACGACGGCGCTAAGATCATCCTGACACTTTACGTGGACGACTTGCTACTGACGGGAAACAGTGAGGACACCATTGTTAAGGTCAAAAGCCAGCTGAAGGAACGTTTCAAGATGACTGACATGGGCGAGGCATCGCTCGCGCTGGGCATCGAGATCAAGAGAGACTATAAGCTGGGCACACTGACCATTTCCCAGAAGGAGTACACCAAGTCTGTTCTCGAGAAGTTCGGGTTTTCGGACTGCAAACCTACACCCACACCTGGCTACGGTCCGGAGCTTTCAAACGAGCAACCGGAGGACACCGTACTGAGCGCGGAAGACAAGAAGACCTATCAGAGCATCGTGGGGTGTCTGATGTACCTCACAAATCTGCGCTATGACACCATGTACGCCACGGGACAACTCACCCGTGCGATGGCCAAGCCATCTCAAGTCCACTTAGTGGCGGCGAAGCGTCTTCTTCGCTACCTAGCTGGAACGACGGACTTCTCTATCATCTACAAGAAAGGGGGGTTTAAGCTCGTCGTCTTCTCTGACTCGAACTGGGCAAACAACCCTGACAACGGGAAATCGACTTCATGCTACGTGACAATGCTGGCCAATGCACCGATAAGTTCCAGGTCGGGGCTACAGGGTCTCACTGCCATGTCGACCATGGAGGCGGAGCTGGTTGCGTCGGCCTTGGCGATGAAGGAAGCAGTGTTCTGCTCGAACATGCTGACCGAGCTAGGATTCGGCAAGGAGTTCGCGAAAGTGCCGCTGTACTGCGACAATACGGCAACGCTACACGCACTCGGAAACCGCTCGCACAGCTCAAGGACGAAGCACATCGCTCTTCGCTACTTCTACATCCGAGAGCTCGTGTCCGAGGGAAGGATTTCCATTCACTACATTCGGTCGAACGACAACATCGCCGACATCGGGACCAAGCATCTGAACCAGCACCAGTTTCGACACCTACTTTCGTTGATCGAGAACTTCAACGTCGTGGACTTCATCAACAAAACGACCTACTAAACGTGTTGTATGTTTGTGTGTTGGGAATCTCTGTTGTTTGTGTAAATCAGCTTCAGTATCGACATTAGGCCTCGCAGCATTTCTGGTTGATCGAGCCATGTAGGATTGGTCGGTTTTGACAATAAACAATAGCACGAATTCTTTGCAAGGGCATGAATGTCTGTAGCACGTACACAAATTCAAATACTAGAACGAAATGGATTGAAATGAATTCGCATGTATCTTTGTAATCACAAGTTTGGTACAATTCAGAGCAACTTTCATTGAGGGGGAGTGTTATGGAAATATTAGCACATAGCCAATATGAGTCAATGTGCAGTAGTACTGCTCTTGTACATCGTATGTTTCGGTTCGTGAGTAACGCATATGTATGCGGAGGAATTACTGCTGTAGCCTTCTCTACTCGTAGGATCGTAGCCTTCTCTACTCGTAGGATCGTATCCTTTACTCTTCCATGTGGATCTCTCTGGATAGCCTCGGCTCTTAGCTTTCCTGGTCGTCTCTAGGATGGATCTCTCTGGATAGCCTCGGCTCTTAGCTTTCCTGGTTGTCTCTAGGAGGTGCCGTCATCTGGACTTCTGCGTTCTCTCTCTGTGGATCTGTGTGTGCTGTGTTGGCCACCTAAGCGCCAGTGTTCAACATATCTTCACATCTCTACCGCACCAAGCAGTCCATCTGCTTCTGGTCCACGACCACTCACGGTGCCAACCATCTCGACTAGCGTCGAGAGGCACAGCCTTGTGCACTTGCCAGGGTATCACCAACGATAATCCATAATAAAGTCTACTGGGGCCCACCATAACAAGCCGAAAAACAAGGGTTTGTTCAAGGTAAGGTCCAAGGACGCAGATGAGCAGAAGTGGTTTTCTGTACACAATACCATCTCTCACGAGGACCCGAAACATTTCGTGCAGGGAGCACCACGCCCGTCGCAGAACGATGGCGCTCGCACCGCCTCTGTTTACGGTGCGCAAGCTCACCTACCTCCAACGATAACAAGGAAAGCCATCTATCAACTTTGATGACGATTTCAACCAGGGACTAGCGATTGCGGGACTGGTTGCTGGCAACGACAGAAGGGGTTTGCGGCCCAACGCTGACGTTTTTACAATGACGATAGGCAGCGGCGCGTTCGACCACTTGGTACGACGTAGATGCCGAGCTGATTGCAAGACTGAGGGACTGCAAAACGGATTGCAAGAAGCTGGAGAAACAGTTCCACGTTGTCACCGCCGAGACCGAGAAGATATTCACGACGGCAACTAGCACTACATGGGGATTCATCATCGGCCAGATTGGACAGCGTATTCCGGTGCTAACCTTCGCCATGATTGTGTATACATGGACTTGGATGCAGCCTCTCTCCCTCCCCCAAAACCATGAACTCGGGATTAAGCACTGTCTTCGAGACGGAACACCCCCACTTGTAGTTCTACAGCGACACTTTGCTTCGGCTGAACGATCCCCGTGAGGATAAGTTTCTGCGGTCGTACGAAATGTTTATTCGCGCCCTGGCAGGCATGATTGACACGACACCAACAACGCCCGAACAAACAGGGTGTCCGAGCGCGATGGACAAACGCGTGCAGGCGACAACAGGTGTACGACAAAGAGCAGTAGCAACACGCCGGAGGAGGCAATTGTCCCTGAGATGAAACGCCAATGTGCACAAATCCAAGATAGCACGCCTGAGGAGGACACTGTCACAGAGGACGCGTGCTACGGTAGAGGTAGCACTTTTTGACCGAATCGTTTTCTGAATGACCTATTAAAGGCTCTTTAACCCAAATTCGTCGGACTTTCATTCATGTTTGTTTGTAACGAATAATGTTTCAGCGTATACTTTGGTCATGAGATTTCGCATGCGGCAACACTTTATATTTTCTTCCAAAATCATTTTTTCGGTGAAGTATGACGCTCCTTGAGTGAGGAGCTCAGAAAAAACATGGTGCACCTCTATCGTAGCATGTGTCAGAGATGGAATACCAACGAGAGGAAGCCAAGGGTAGGCTGCACCAGCACGCGAGCAAACGTCTGGAGGAGGGCACGTCATCGACAACAGCCGGGGCGCCATCGACGGGAGCTGGAGTGCCCTCACTTGGGATCGGAGCATGGTCACCAGGCACTGGTCACTCCTCATCAGGGACCGGAAATCTATCATAAGAGGCTGGGATACTACCGTAAGAAGCTGGGGTGTCATCACTGTCAGCAAGTCACAACGTATATGTCACTCAGGGCCGCAACGGCTGCCTCCCTCGCAACCGCACCTTCTGCTTCGGCTAGGGTCGCACTAGACTCACCGTACCACAAGACAGCCAGTACAACACCCAATCCGAGCGTGGAGAATACCTTTGGCCATAAGCACGCTCAGAACGCATCGTGAAAACCCCCCCCGATCACGTGTGTTGATTTAGCCCTCACCAATACAGACCACTTTCGGCTGTCGGAGAAGACGACGGGGTGGTCAAATTCCCCAACAAAGCACCAAGATGCCATCCACTTCCTGAAGCAGGATCACCGGGGATCATTGGAGAATTTAGCGCCTGGGATTAATGTATCATCCTCATCGGGGATCACCGGAGCGTCAGCTAGGTCCACGGCATCAAATGGGGTCACGGCATAATTGTCTGGCGCCCTCGGAGCAGCGCCATCTGCGACCGCTGGGCCTTCATGGCCCAGCGTCTACTGACCGGCACCGCCTGCTTCACCAGGTGTCGCGCCAGCTGCGCGTGAGCTGTGCCTGACTCTTGACCTCGCACAAACATTACCCATATACCGACCGCCAGTTGAAAGGGGTCCGCACGGTTACGATATCAGAAAGGAAACCTCGCGGAAACCCCTGGATGGGATGTGCGGAACCAACAAAGAGAGACTAAGCGCCACTGGTTAGGTGTACTGCCTTATTGTACACCACGGCATTGATTACCAGTTGGGTCAGGGTGGCTGTCGCAACATAAGTTGGGAAATGGTGGTAGTGGGCAACAGGAAGCGGAAGGCTCTTCGCGCGCAGCGCAACACGGGTTTCGTGAAGGCCAAAATATTTCGCCCCGAGGCGAGACAATTTGTTTTGGCACATTTTACGTTCGCTGCAGGCGAAACAAACGTTCTCAGTCGTCACTGGGCCAAGTGGTTTTCGTGCAAATACCCACGCATGTATCGCATTTGTTTGCCACCTTCGACCTTACGCGGCTGGCGGCCTCGATCAGCCCCCCGGCGGGCCGGCTGCGGCGCGTGTTGCGCGCCGCACGTCTTACGGCCACTGTTGCGCTATGCGCATCGGACGTCGGAGCCCTAGTTAATACCCTGGTGTACACCCGCAAGCCAAACTCAGGCTTCCGCTGCTTCCTGGATGAAGAGCCCGTCAGCAGCGGGACCAAGAAGCCGACACTGAGTTATTCGACCGACAGCGGAGGCGGAGCTGGTAACGGCAATCGGTCTTTGTTGAGGGAAACGAACTAACCAACCTCTCCAACTTCAACATTTATGAGAGCCTCAAATCTTAAGCGACGGATAATCGACTTAGCACACAGGACCACCACCGGCGTCTACACCAACAAGATCCGTCCACGGGAGGCATGGAATGTATTATTAATAGCTCCCTTGCCGAAGCTGAAGAGTGTCGCAAACTCAGTTCGTGCGGCGCTGGCAGAAATTCAATTTCTTGATCAATGAACTGATCACTGGGGTCCACTGGGATCTCAATAGAGTACGTCCAGATCCTGAACGTGTACATATTGGTCCCAAAAGGGTACACCTGAGTAAAAAAAGGGTACATCTGGGTCCCGATATGGTACATCTTGGCCCCAAACAAACACATCTGGGTCTAAAGAAAAGGTACATATTGGCCCCAAAAGGGTACATCTCAGTCCCAAAAAGGTACATCGTGACCGCGAAAGGGTTGGCCCTCTTTTGTTGTGCGGTAACACTTGCGGTTGTCGACACTCTCGTGTACCGTCCAAACGCTCTTAAGGGCCATTCTTATCCGTTCCATAAATTTTCAAACATCCCTATATTTCCTATTTTCGCGCAATTTTCTAATTGTTTTCCATTCTTTTCCATTTTTTCCTTTCTATTTATTGGAACGTGAAGACTTCCAAACATTTTGCCCTCTGAAGAATTTCCCAGCTTTCCAAGATTTCCTATTTGTTTTGGAACAAAAATATTGGAAATTATGGGGGGGGAAACAGCTTGATAAGAACGACCCTTAGCCTCGACTTCACCCAGGGCTTCGAGTAGCGTGTGGACACGCCGCCCATTGAAATATTTTGAACATAGCACAATATTTCCAACCGTAAGGTTGAGAAGGTGTATGTGATGCTGTGGGTTACCCGCGGGTAGCTACCCCAGCACTGCAAGTGGTATAACTCCAACAACTATCTGGGTGCCTGGTGTGACTATAACAACTTGGTGTAACTCAAACAACTAGAATTGGCACCCGGGTCCGCCAGAGTACGTACCCTCCTCACCCCCTGTTTCAACACATTCCAAGGACGGCTTTAGCATAGGGCCTACCAGGAATATTCTGGATGCACCCCGTTGTCTACCGGGGTACACGGGAATTTCCACCAAGAAACGTGTTTGGCGCCCGGGCATTTTTTATCTCATATATAATATTTGCATATTATGTGCTCTCTACCCTCTACCGTAGTCGGCGTATCTCAGATCCGGGGTCACTACGTAGGCTCTTATCCCCCCTCCCCACTACCGCTCTTGCCTTGCACCTTTACCGCGATGTTACATCAGCCTTCGCTTCTCTCGTCGACTCCTAGCGTGGTTATGCGCCTACCCACGGCACGAAGCGCTCTCGGCGGTTGATCCAATGTTTGTGATTTATGCAAATGTATCCACAATATCCACAGGGTAGGATTCTAACTCCAGGATCAATTATATAGTAGTGTCGTTGGAGGGTAGCCACTAGACCACCGGGGCGACAGGCATAACACCCCAGTACGGCTAACATAACCAAACATTAGTAGACATACCAGGTACCCTACCCTAGAGTAGACATACCAGGTACTAAAGGGTTAGGTATATGGTACTAAACACTTCCTTGGCTTGCCATTCAATTTTACACGATTTCCTGATGTCGTATTTGTCCTGCAGCTGGCGACGGTGGGGGCCCAACACGTGGAGGCCCTGCAGCGGTAGGAAGAATCACATTTCACACAAACCAAAAACAGACGGAGCACTGTTAGACAGTCCAGAGTGGGGATGGAACGTCGAGGGCGCAAACAGGTTGGAAGCGTTGTATAAATATTCGTTGAAAGCGAGGGAGATATGCGCCGATAGCGAGAGTGGCTTACGTTGAGAGCAAGGGGGGACTGGTGCTACGGTAGGGGGGTCTATATAGGTGCTTGTTTTTCACCTGCACAGAGCCGCTCGGCCGAGCGACTGCTTTACTGCGTTGTACTCATCAAGCATTGTTTAATTGTTATGTTGTTCTGTATGCACCACCTTTGGTGGTTTTGTTACGCAACGCCAACAAACCATGTTCAGGTCCAATTTTCAGTAAGATTCGGAGCCACTCGTCCAAGTGGCCAAATCCCGGTAGTGAAAATGTGGGTACCCCCCCTATCGTAGCGTCAGGCGGGGTTAGGGTGAAAGTAAGCGGGGTGCGTTGAAATCTCGAACAAGCTTGTTACTGCCAGACAGTTCAGAAGATGTCCCAACATTCTGGGGCGTTTAGGGCGTTGAAAACGACAGTTATATATATATAATATATATATGTTGAAAGCGAGGTGTTGAAAGCGAGAGAATACTACGTTAAAAGTGAGCCAGATAGACGTTGAATTCGAGGGGGGTACGCTGTAAGATAAACAAAAGCGGGTTACTGTCAAACATTCGAAAAGATGGATCGATCATTAATAAGGCGTCGAGAGCGCAAAATGCATTGGAATCAAAGAAGGCGCCGGGACGTTCAGAGCGAAGGAAGAGTATATACGATGTTGAAAGTCATGCAGAGGGTTTACGCTGACAGCGAAACATATACCTTGAAGGCGACGCCGATTAACTTTAAAAGCGAGAGATATGCGTTGAAAGCCAGGGAAGGATGTATGCATACCTGCTGGTATGTCGAAATCGAGAGAGGTGTGTTGGCAGCGAAGGAAATATATACGTTAAAATCGAGAGATACACGTTAGCAAGCAAGGCTGGGATTTGAAAAGGAGTGACATTATTTGAAAGCGCACGAAACACGTTGGTTATACTTGCGGATATATCATGGGGGGGGGGAATCAAGGGAGGTACGTCGAAATCGAGGAAAGGGGGTACGTTTAAAACGAGGGAAACCAGGGCTTGTCATGGGGCGACGTAGATGGGTCGGCCCATCACATTTTATTTCGGTGGCGCGCGGCCCGGCCCGGCCCGGACCGTCAAATGTTCAGATGATGGGCCGCGGCCGGGCCCGGCCCCTCAAATTTTCAGAGGATGTGCCGCGGCCCGGCCCAGCCCATCGCATTTTCAAGAGTTCACGGTCCGGCTCGGCCCATCTTTTTTTCAGAAGTCTCGGCCCGGCCCGGCCCGGCCCAGCCCATCACATGGCAGCGAGGCCCAAGAGACACGGGCTCTACATGGGCCGGCCGACAACTTTCATGGGCCGGCCCGTGGATTCGACGGGCCGGCCTACGTCCCGGCCCAGCCCATCACATGGCAGCGAGGTCCATGAGACACGGGCTCTACTTGGGCCGGCCGACAACTTTGATGGGCCGGCCCGTGGATTCGACGGGCCGGCCCGCGTCTTGCCCCGTGTACTAAAAGGTGCATGAGCGTACGCTGACGTGCGTTTCGTCTGTTAGTTGCTGATTTGTCGTTGTTTTTTTTCTCGTCTGGATTGCGAGGGACAGCTGTTTTCGGCCCTCAAGACGCTCCTAACAACTACCCACTACTCACACAAACGACTCGATCGGATGGTCCGTCTCGACTGTGGACCACCGCCTCCTCGTGTTGCTGCAGCACCCGCAGGTAGTGACAGCAGCAGCAGCACGTGCAACAATATATGCTGTTGTTGCTGCAACACCCGGTACTGCTGCAACAACACATGCCGCTGCAACACCCTATATTGAGCAAATACTACACCAGTATAAGCAGTTATATTTTGGTGGCTTCTTCCTATGCTACAGCAGCCGCAGTCTTCATGCCCGGTCCGACATCGACAGACATTAAAGTGAACATCGCTGCAACCTTCAGGCTGAAGATGTTCCCTGTCTGGGCCGACTTGATGGAATTTCACCGGCGGTTCTGTCCGCGGGACGAAACAGGGCAAGAGCATCATGCTTCCTGCATCGCGGAGACGGCAAGGAGTGTCGTCCGCACCGCCCGTACACTAACAAAGGTACCCAAGACTTTCATCTGACATTTACACAAGGCATCATAATATAGTAACCCGAAGCGATTTGCCAGAGATGTATCGTACGAACTTACTCGTAGCTGTGTTTGGCGGATAGCAACCCAAGCACACCCAAAACGTCATAGTTGTGGCAGTACTACTGTACACCATATATGATGGGCCGCGGCCCGGACGGGCCCGTCAAAATACGTGGGCCGCCTCGTGGGCACGGTAGACATCGTAGTAGCAGTATCGGCAGCACATCATATACCATAGGCAGCGGTCGGGGCCGGCCCGTCAAAACAAATGGGCCTCCTCATGGGTCGGGCGGAGTGGCCTATATTGAGCCCATATATCATGGGCCGCGGCCTGTCGAGGCCATCGAATTCCGAGAGCATGGAGCGCGGCCCTGCCCGGTGCGTCAGATTCTCAGAGGATGGGCCACGGTCCGGCCCCGCCCATCAAAGTTTCAAAGGATGGGCCGTGACCCGGCCCAGCATTCACATTTTCCAAGGTTCACGGCCCAGCCCAACCCGGCCCATCAATTTCTCGGACGTCTCGGCCCGGCCCGGCCCATTACATTTTCAAATGTCTCGACCCGGTCCGAACCGGCCCGACACGGGCCGGCCCGACAGTTTGCGTGGGGCTGTACTGCATGCACACGCACACAAGGAACACACCATTCCTTTTCCTTTGTTTGTTCAGGCCACAGGGGGCCCGGCCCGGCCCGACCCGCCACAATTCCAGATCGGCCCGGCCCGGCCCGGCCCGGCCCAGACAGACGGCTCATGACAAGCCCTGACGAAAGCACACTTTGAGAGCAAAGGAAATGCATTGGAAGAGAGCGAGATACACGTTGAAAGCGCGGGAGATACGTTGGAACCGAGGCAAGTTTGGCTCACCCCCTGTGGTGTGTGCATGAGCCCGGGCACTTGAATCCTGTGCGATGTCGGGTTCTCCCGGCGTTGGGCACGCCGTGGGGCAATTGAGGAGTTGAGAGGATGTTCTGGCCGTGGGATCTGGCTCCCCCCCTTGAGGTCAGAGCGTAGTATCGTGATACACAAACAGACACAGACAAACGAGGAACAGACAAAAGAACGAATGGAGACCACACAGTGAGTATGGGAAGCATGCGTGCACCCCGCGGTATGAACACGTACTGTAGGAAATAGTTTATGTTGATCTCGTCGTTCGCCCTCTCCGACATGTTGCCTCGCGTCTATGCTGAAACTGTTGGGGGTTACTGTATCTAGACAGGAATCGATGGGGATATTGCTCACATTTGAGAGACCGGGGAAACACTGCGGCTGAACACCATTAATAGTGGACTGTTGTTAGGCGACACCCGCGTAGTGTGACCCAAATCAATACCAAACATCGAAGACAGAAATGAAATGCCAGTATTTATGATGTGCATCGTATCAATAGCCAGGCGATGTTTTTACTTCTCGGCAAACGGTTCCCAGATCTCTCCGCCGGTTCCACTTTTCGTCTTGAGCAAAAACACGCCTACACATCAGTAGAACAGCAGTTCCGTCTATATATCCGAGGAGAGCCCCAGAGTTCGGAAGGAGCGGGTGTGGGGTATTCATCGTTTATACCCCCTCCTCCCCCACAAAACCTAAACACTCACCGGCAAGCTGATTGTGATTTACATAGAGTGATTGAAGGGCCACAAGGCTGCCCAGCTCTTTCGGCAGTCCTCCTGCGACGCAAACGCCGTGTACAGACGGGTGGCGGTGTGGTGGAATAAGGCTCATCTTAACCCATTTGGGACTCCAGTCCCGTTATGGGGACAAATTGCTTGGAATTAGAGCCAAATATATGGTTATGTGCACTGGAGTTCTAAAAGGGTTAGTAGGTAATGCTGTAGTTGGTTGACGTTTTATCAGTACGTAGCCCGACGGCAAACAAAAATGCGCGTCAAAGTACGCTGGTTTCGAGTACGTGGTAAGCACGTCAACGCAGCAGGCGATATTCCCAAGACGACTACGGGGACACGTTTGAGCCATCCCCGGATTTCAGGGCTTGCATTTCAGGGTGGAGATAGGGCTGGGATCGGGTTTCGAGTTGCGGTTGCTGTCTTCAAGGCTGTGGGAACTGCAGCGACGGCCTTTAGCATGGTGGCCTACACCTAGGAATAGGGCCAATTTGCCACAAGAGACGCTGCTGCAGGGCTTTGCTGTCGGTGCGCATGCTGGTGGTCTGTGTGGATTAGCTGGTGTTTTTTAGCAAGACAGAAGCAGCAGGAAACAGCTACAGTAAACGCAACACCTACAACCCGGAAAGGCTCCTAGGTGGCTCCATTGATTACCGTACCGCCTACGTAACATTAGTACTCCCCGATGTTGTATGTAAGACGTACAGGACAGCCATTCGCTGTTACGGTATTAGGTATCAGAATGGAGGTGTTTTCATGTATAGTGGGAAGGGTTACAATGTAAACTGCGGCCGACCTGGTTCCTACCTCGAGACCTGAGGGCAGAGTTTGGTACAACAAGAAGTTCACATTTTTCCTGGTATCTCGCCAAGCACTGTGTGTCAAGGGTGTTGGGGGTTATCACTTCTTCACGACAAAGCAGGACTGAGGTCTCCCTGATTATCCAGATTCCGTTCACGACAAAGCGGGACTGAGGTCTGCAGTATCTAATGATCCATACTCCGTTGGTGTGCGAGGGGTTTCGGATGAGCATGGATACGTACATACCACGGACATGTCTAGAATACGATGAATGTCTGCCACGCCTACGGTGTGCTACTTGCTGTACTGCTGTACGCATTTACGAAACAAAAGGCATTTGAACTGCATTGCTAATATTTGGGAAGAGCTACTGGCTGTAAGAGCTATTGCAGTGAGACAAGTGGTTCTCCTACACCAAACAGGTCACGATATTCTGCACGTAGGTCATCTACAGGTAGATCGTCTCCAGTAGATCCTGTATGAAACACTTTGTTTTAGATGTTGGGCAAGAGCCGTAACATACTAGTGTACCCCTCAGAGTACTGTACCCCTCAGAGTACTGTACCCCTCAGAGTCATTTTTTGTGAGGGCGGTTCCATACAGATTCCATCCCGCACAGCGAAACTACAGTAGATATTCGTAGGTATACACCTTGCAGATAATACGAATCAAGGATGTATCTGCCTCCAGATATCCCAGATATCCCCAGATATCTGCTCTAGATCTTGATATGGCGATCTGCTCTGTCCGATGTGTTCGTCATTCCAAGCTCTCACCGGTAAGTTGGTTGTGGGCAATATAGAGCGTTTGAAGGGCCACAAGGCTGCCCAGACTCTTTGGTATTAAGCCTGCGTGTTATATCATTACAGTAGTAGTAGGAGCAAGGACCGCGTTGGGGAGGGTAGGAGGGCTTAGCTTTAACATTTATATACGCTCATACAGAATGTGTATATGTATTTTCGCCAAGAGATTGGGAGCTTGTTGAGGGGCTCTCGGCTGTTTGCGAAGTGGTGGTTTTATGTCACCCCCTGCGACGCAAGCAAAGTTATATAGATATAAACTCCATATGGACATATGAAAACTCAATTCTTGGACCCTGATGTGAACACTAAACGTGGGATAATCCTAATTTAACATATACAAGGATGCATAAGTACGTAGGGTATTGCTTGGTGAAATCAACTAAATTATGACTTGGGTCGGTGTGAACTAATCACGTAGTTGGTACAGTTATTATTGTCACTCAACAGCACTCCGAAGGAAGAAAACCACGGAAACAACAAGGAGCTACTCGTAGCCCTGTCATATGCACCACGTCTGACTCCCGTCCTTCTACACCTTCTTGTTGTTTTTAGGAAACGATAGATCAACCTAAGAGCAAATGTTCCGGATATGTATAGTAGGGTTTTCAGTAGATATAACATAATAGATAGAACATTAGAACACATAACCCTGCCCGCCTTTGAGAGCCGAACGGATGTCCTCACCAGTAAGCATGTTGCGCGACAGATCGAGGGATTGCAGGGCAACCAGGCCACTTAGCTCGGTTGGTATTCCGCCTGAAAAGGACGAACCGTGTTTGGGCAGGGCGCACACGTCGGGCAGATCACGACCATCGTCAGGAAAAAAATGTACCGTAAACCCGATAAATAATCTTCCAGCCTACTACGGGGAACCATAGCACATAGGACCAATTGTTCTTGGCAAAAACAGGGAAATAAAAAGGTGTTTGTGTGCCGTGGGTCCGGTTTACTATGGCTCCTGTGTGTGCCGCAGGTGTTGTTGAGTATGGTCCCCCGTATTGCTGTAGGTGCTACCGACAAACTACTGTGCAACACAAGTAAGTGAGATAAGGCAAAGTGAGATAAGGCAAAGTGAGATAAGGCATGCCACAATGCCCTATACTAATAGTCAGTAATGGTCACTATAGGGCAGTTCCTCTGTTGAGTATACTAATAGTCAGTAATAGTCGGTAATAGTCAGCAATAGTCACAAGTATTGCCTGAAAAGGCGAAAACAGGGCTACCCTTATCGAAGCAGTTAGTTGCACGACAGTATTCCTGCACGCAAGGTGGATTATTCGGGACGTGTCGCAGGCAAGCCGTAGACAAACACAAGACAACCAACCGTGTTTTCCTCTCAGCACAGCAGCAGTGTCGGAGACGTGCTCAACAGGACACCCCTCCTGCAGTACTCGCTCAACGATAAAAACAGCAGTAACGACAAGAGGAAGGCCTCACCGGACAGCTTGTTGTCCGACAGGTCGAGTATGAGCAGCGCATCGAGCCTGCCCAACTCCGTTGGTATCGTGCCTGTGCAACACGCGATAGCAAGCCCATACCGTGTTAGTGAGGGGTAGATGCGTTGTGTATGTGGTAGTATGTATGGTTGTGCCGTCACTCCTTTGATCGCACGTTCCTTGACGTTTTGTCACTCACTGGACAGATAGATCATGATCTAGGTCCTCCATCCCCACCTCATGATCTAGACCTTTCCGGGCAGATGCAGTCACTATCAGTATGATCTGTATGATCTGTATGATCTGTATGATCTGTATGATCTGTATGATCTGTATGATCTGTATGGTATGCATTATCTGTATGATCTGTGTGATATGCATGATCTGTATGATCTGACACGTACGTGTTGCCGGGGAGGAGCTCTGTGATCGGAATTGTCTAGCACATGTGTTCTCAGTTGTATACAGATTCCGCAAAGCAACTGATAGCGGCAGGATAAGAAATAGATGATGTATACTGTATATTATTTTCAATGATCTACGTCGTGATCTGTGCGACATGCGCAATATATCAGTGGAATTTCGTATGGAGGACGTAGTGAACGGGTTCAATGTTGCAAACTTCGTTTTCACCAGGATAGCCAAAGGAGATTATTAATAGTGCTCCTCGCCTTCGTCTTTACCAGCATAGCTAAGCGAGAGTAGTATTAATGCATTATCAATTGTGCAGTATCAATAGTGTCGTGGTATACCCAAGAAGAGTGCGGCGCTTTGGCGATCAAGTGTGCGTACGCATATACGCGTGTAGGAACCAACCCCTAGGAATCAGCCATAAGTGGCGCTTTGCCGATGAGGTGTGCGTCGAAACCAAGCATTACCAGTCATCAGCGGTTGGTTATGGTGTGCGCCTAACCACTATACCAAGTATAGCACACTGGTCCTGCCTTACATCTGGCATCTGCAGTAGTAACAAAGCGCTTTTTTGGGTGTATATGGCGTATCACGTACCTGGTATGTCTAATCGCTGCTAACTCAATGGCTATGACACATATAGTACCCCTCTATAGATCGGTGGCGCTGTGGTGTACATCTAAAACGTTTGGTCAGCACAGGACTCAAGCCTCCTCCGGCTAAGGATCCTCACCGGTAAGTTCGTTGCGGGACAGATCGAGCGTCTGCAACGCGAGAAGGCTGCTCATCTCCCTCGGTATTCCGCCTGGGAAGCAAGAACCGTTCGTGGTTGAGAAGGATTCGGTGTTTTAACCGCGTGCCTTACTCATCGGTTCAGTCGTAGTCGCCATACCTAGGCTGCATGTGTCAAGGCTTGGACGATATTTGGAACCAGGCATCAACTATTACCGGGGACCATAGTAAATATCATATAATAGGACCTATTCTTGTTACTAAAAATAGGTAAATATGTACGTTGTTTGTGTCTACCGTAGGTCCTATTTACTAATATTACTACTGTAGTATTACTAGTGTTTACTATGGTAACCCGGAATAATCAAAAGGTAACCCTGAGATTGAGAACCGGCCCAGCGGTATTGGCGACACAATATTTGGATTTAGTGTGGGTAAAGTTTTGCAGTTATGAAAGGATGTTACTGCGCACAGCAGTACTGTGACTTTTAACCCCTGACAGTTGACTTATAATCCCCTTCATTATCTTCAGCGCATTGTTGGGCTGACGAGCTACTTGGAAAAAATATTTGCGGCATTACGTTTGCAATTTTTTATTATTAATAACAGTTAATGGCACTCTTCGGGCGAGGAACTACTGTATGTAGTGTAGTGTAGTGTACTATTTTATGGAGGGCCATAGTAATCAGGACCCATGAAAAACACAAAAACCCACATAGTCCAGTATTTTTACTAAGCATGTTTGGTCCTGATTACTATTTTCCCCCTACAACCTATTATATATTCCGGTATTTTTACCACGAATATTTGGTCCTGATTACTACAGTATGTTACTCCTACAATATCGTGTCCTTCAAAGGTGAAAACTAATTAATGACTTGAATTAGTATGAATTAATTAAAAAAATGGCGTTGTATCGTAGGCTTTGGAGAATGTACGAAACGGGAGCCGGGTGTCGCAGGAAAATTAGTCACTTGTCCGGCAGGAAAATATTGTGTTGATTTAAAGGGGTTGCGGAAAGTTTGGTCCATTATGTCATACAGCTTGCTCTGGCGACAGAGTTGCGGCAATGCCAAAACATAATATTCTGGTGATATGAATACAGCGAGATTATGTACATGATAGGGAGTCACACTACTGGCATCGCGACGTGTGCCCCGGAAAGTACTGCAGATAGGCACTTACCTGGAGAACTCAGACTAGTATACACAATGGACAAAACAGCCCAGCGCTCCAGTACGATACGTGCTATTAATAGTAGCACGCGGGTGTCTAGATAAACAGGATGAACACGATATCAATAGCAGGTACTAGCGTTGCGAGATAACTACCTAGAGTATTTGTCAACAATTTCGGCAACGGTAGATGTGTCGCCATATTGATAAACGCTGTCATGCGTTGTGAGTTCAGCCTCGTGTTATTGTTTGCCTAGTGGCTGGTCCCCAGTGTAATGGGATGTGCTAATGACGACTACAGCAGATAGTTCGTTGAGTTATTTGGGCATTGTATTTATTTGCCGTATTTTGCTGCGACTTCGATATAATGTTAGTATGTGGCTGGTGACTGGACACCACCGCAATAATATGCGTAAACAAAAGTTATATTCGTGAAGGCTACGTACAAGTATGGGACAGAAGAGAAGGTCACACCGCCCGAACTGTCGAATGCAGTCTTGATCAACCGGCAATTTGGGCACTGCTGTAGTAGTAGTAGAATTGTTGAGTTACTTACTTGCGGTTGGGCATGCTAATGTACGTATTTTTCTGTAAGTTTTATTTACCTGGTGTCGCGTTTTTGTTTGGCTGGACTCTACAATACAGTGGAGGTCACCGCTACGACTATGGGAAGCAGAGCAAGCACGATTCACAAAGGTGACGCGTACGCAAAAGAAGATACGGTGACACATTTCGAACTGTCGTTTGCGGTCGATCGGGATCTACAGCGGTATTGCTCGCTTCTTGTGATTGGCCCGATTGAGGATAAGATCTCTCCCTTGCAGTGATTGGCCATATATGGATAGTTACTTGCTAGACGATTGTGGAAGGTGGAAGGCACCCCCCACCCCCCTCCCCCATCTGTCACTCTGTTTTGACTTCCTCCGCCACACCAAGCCTGACGTCTTCATTCACACCTCCCAGCCAAAGGTCGCCCACCACCTACTGCCTACACCTAAAGCGAATGGTACGTCAAGGCGCCATCGCCTTCAACGTCTTGCAGGGGACCGGCATCGTTGTCATCGCAAACGGCTACGGAATCCGTGAAGCGGCCAAGGCACACCACGCGAAGTGTCAGCCTGGTGGAGTGCGGGAAGTAAGTCGTGGGTGATTTCTACCACGGACGAGGAGCACATTGGCGGAAAAATTCCAGGACGTACGTAGCCGTGCAGCCGGCGGTCGACGACTCAATTAATAAATACTTCCTGCCCCTTTTGCAGAATTATTTAATTGAATGCACCTCCATATTACTTTCCCTCTTGTCAGCCGGCTGGAGTGCGGGAAGCAATTAAGCCGAAGTCGTGGGTGATTTATACCCTGAACGAAGAGCCCGTTGGCGGAAAATTACAGGACGTACGTGACTGTGCAACCGGCGACGTCGGTCGACGACACAATTAATTAATACTTCCTGCCCCTTTTGCAGAATTAATTAATTAAATGCATCTCCATATTCTTCTCCCTCATTCGCAAAATTAATTAATTATACCCCCCCATACCACGAACAACCTCTACAATAATTTCTTCTCCCTCTTTCGTGAAATTAATTAATTATACCCCCCCATACCACGAACAACCTACCTATTCTTCTCCCCTCTTTCGTGAAATTAATTAATTATTATTACACACATACACACTATAAATGTATTCTTCTCCCCTCTTTCGTGAAATTAATTAATTATTATTACACACATGCACACTATAAATGTATTTCTTCTCCCTCATTCGCTAAATTAATTAATTATACCCCCCCATACCACGAACAACCTGTACCTAAAACATTTTGTCATCCCCCATAGGTTAGGGTAAGGTTATATACGGCGAATATTTTCCTGAAATGGGTATATATCCTATAATATATATAGTAAGTGTGTGTATGTGTGAATTCCAGCTTTTTTTGGAGATTTTCTTTGTAACCACGGGCTTTAAGAATATACGGCGATTGACGAGTGCTAAACAACAACAACAACAACGACAACAGTAGGTTGCTAAGATGAACCCCTCTAGCTGGTCAACCCTTCCCGTGTATCACTGCTGTCAATACTCGTAGTGAATAGGGAGGCCTACTCACCTGTGAGAGCGTTGCCGGAGAGACTCAGCGAATGAAGGGAACCAAGCTTGCTCAATTCCTTTGGTATTTCGCCTGGGAAGCACGAACAAGGATGAAGGAATGTTGATGAATACGTTTCACGCATCGGCAGGTGAAGGGGCATTTCGATCGCACAGATCATTATACCGGGTTATACACATTTGTGCTGGTATAAGCTCGTCAAATAAGCTACTAGCCTACACAGCCAGCTCTAAGTTTCCGCGGTAGCTCGCCTGAGCAACGAGCACAGACGCGTGTTTTGCCTTACAGGGGTGGCACCTAATAACTGTGTATGGCATATACGTACGGTAGAAAATAGGCAGGCTTACCTCGATGAGCAACACATGCATGGGCTTGGTGCTAACAAAAAGCAATGTGACACAAATAGGATATATATGATGGTACCCGATGGTGCTTCGAGTAAGGAGGGTGCTACTCGTGTCAATGTTGATTTGTCTCTGTGGTTTTCCTTTTATCGGAGTGCTTATAAGTGATCAACACTGAAGCCCGTATAATTGCTACACATTGTTGAGGATAGTAAGGAAAATACGCAATACTAATATTACTAGTAGTATCATAATTCAGAAATAGTCTGGCCAATAAACGCTATCGTGGCGACGCGTCCACAAATGAAAGAACGTGTGCAAAGCAAACCATGGGACGGCAGGAACGGTACTCGTGGGGCCCAAATATTTCGATCTTACCCGACAGATCACAAATCTGAACCACTTCCATCCTTGTTGTGGTACCGAGTTGCATTATTTACACATACACATTATTATCCCACTACACGAACACGGGCACAAGACACGTACGTACGTGTTTCGTGCATCACATCCCGACATACAAACCATTCATTGTCGAAAAGGGTGTTTACCAGTTACTCGACACTATGTATGGCTAAGGGCCACTGTGCACCATACGGATCGAACTGCAGCAGCCCTATTCTTCCCTCTAAGTCAATCAGATACAAACAGCCGTTATTGGTCAATCTGACTCAGACAACCATTGGCCAATCAGACCCAAACAACCATTAGAAAATCAGACCCAAACAACCACTGGCCAATCAGACACAAACAACCATTGGTCAATCAGACCCAAGCAACCACTGGCCAGACACAAACAATTATGATTGGGTTGGCATTATTAGTCCCCTCGTACATACCACTGTAGTAGCACTGGTACACAGGCAGCAGTGTCGTATATTGTGTGTGCTAACCGCCGTGTCGAAAACGCGGTGGAACTCTACTGAACCAAAACTAAAACATTCGAACCAAGAATACGATGGGTTTTGTGCATACCCCCCGTTGAGGTTGAGGATAATGCTGAGGATGCCGTACGGGAGAAATAGATGGGCACAAAAAGGAAAGAAAGTGCAACCGCTACCGCCGTAGGATCCTACTGCTAGTCTTTACCAGGTAAATTACGCGGTCCTCACCCGTGATTTCGTTGCCAGACAGATTTAGTGAGTTAAGCCCAACAAGCCTGCTCAGCTCCGTTGGTATTCCGCCTGAAAAAAACAAAACGAATAGATCAGATCAGAGCATATCAGGTCAGATCAGAGCATATCAGATCAGATCATGTCCGATCAGATCAGATCAGATCAGATCAGATCAGATCAGATCAGATCAGATCAGATCAGACCAAATGAGATCAAATCAGATCATATCAGATTATTACGGGAGACCCTAGTAAATAGGACCTACGGAATACACAAAAAAAAAACTAGATGTTTCCCTATTTTTACTACTGTGACAACTCCTGGTCCTATTTATACTATTTATACTACAGTACTACTGTAGGCCCCCCCGAAATAGGTGAGATCATCACTATCACTCTATCACTCTATCACTGCTGTATCACTGTATCACTGTATAACTGTATCACTGTATCACTGTATCACTGTATCACTGTATGTACGAACAGATCGTTAATATTGCCTCGTCGCCTTGCCTAGTCGGGACAGTGTTCGACGGAGCTGATATAAAACGAGTGGAGTGGAATGATATTTATATAAGATCCGTAAGAGTAAGTAGTGGTTTATATGCTTGTGCGGTCGGTCGTGTTAGTATGCTTGTGCACAAGGAAGGAAGGGTTTGTTGACATCCCGTATCACGTTCGGGTGCGACTGTTTGACCTAAACTCACTTCCAAGGTGTGATATATAGGTTGCAGGAAATCTGCAATTTTGATGGATCTGCCGCGACCCGCTGATCACGACGATCTAGGTTATTAGTCAGATCAGCATCCGACCGACTAATCAGGACGATCTACAAGTAGGATACTATTCCGGGGTACCATAGTAAACACTAGTAACACTAGTCAATAGGATCTACGGTACCCACAAAAACCTATATGTTTCACATTTTGTTCCTATTTGCTTTGTATGGTTCTCCGTAATAAGCAGATCAACATACGCCCGACGTGTGCCATGTTTGGGAAATAAATGTGTTTGGACCACACCCAACCGTGCTCTATTTTGTACATCAGCAATGCTGATTCTATTTCGAATCAGAGGTGAGCAGTAATAAGTAATAAGCTGTGTAATAACCTGAGGAGCTGAGGAGCCCAATGATTTACATCTTCAGAACAGTAGCCCTTTCTTTCACCTTGCAGTTCAACAATATGAACTCGGCGCACTTTGGTTGTTGGTTCGTTTGTCTGTTCGTTTTTCTATTTTTTCATTTCACCTGTACGTACATGGTACGCACGGAAGACAAGGGTTGTCATCGCGTAGCATCGAATATATTTACAACTTGGAAGTTTCGTCGACGGCAGCCAGCCCGCTGAGTTAAACCATCGGCAACCATTCGAGAACAGTGCAAAAGCCCTAACTCTAGGGCTGGGCACTGGCTAACTCAGTCAGAAGCGATTATACCGTCGTCGAAATCAATCAGTATAATGCATTACACCAGTATACTGTCTCTCCTTTCTCCTCTATCTTTCCGAGACGCATTTGGTGGGCTTCCGTACTATACTATGGCGTGTTTCTTGGACGTGCGTGAGAAACAAACTACTGGCGAATATACTGGCCGGGTCAATCAGTAGATTACTACTGTACTGCCAGTACATACTGTGCCCGTGCCCAGCCCTACCTGACACTCTTCTAATGTTTTAACCTTGTTACGCACCTGTAAGATGGTTGAAGGACAGATCAAGAGTGTGTAGACCAACAAGTTGACCCAGCTCCGGTGGTATCCCACCTGTCTCCAAAATCCGCGGCGTCGTAGCGAGCAGCATCATGAGGGGTATTGCCCATAACTCGACAGCACCCCGCTCCAATTCCTACATACTTTAGTGTAGTTGGCAGGATGTCACGACTAATAGCTAATCGGCAAGTGTCGTTACCCAACTATATTATAGCTGGCTTTAGTCGGCAGGAGTCCTGCTAGGGTAGGGGGGCCACTCATGTATAAGACTTTTTATTTCAGCCGCTCAGAGCAACTGCACCGAGTGACTGCCCTGTTTATTTGCAGTCTTGAACGTGTATGCCTTTATCGTTTGTGGTTTCGCGATATGCACGGACATACAGTAGTACATAGCATAATCAATGATGTCATTTTGGTTTACTCCCGAGTGTGGCGTAAGCGCTGCTTCAGAAGTAAACATTTGAGGTAGCCCCCCCAGCGCAGCAGCAGTCGCGAGTTGTCTGGCGAAATGAGCGTATGGCCAGCTCACTTGCTGAGCTAGGTCAGGCGAGTGAAGCGAGCCAAACCAGTACTCCCCGGCCGAACACGGCCCGCCCAACACAGAATAAACGTATCCCGCGTTCAACAATACTTCCTAGAAGCGTCCAAACCCAATGAGTCGGGCAGTCGAGACCTCCAGGAAACCACTGCTGTAGCAAATATAACTATTGATTCGACTGTTATTAATAAGTACGGTTCTTAGTTAGCGACTTAAGCGGTGCCGACTTTCAGCTCTACCAATTCCAAGTACATGTGTCCCCAAAATCGCGCAGTCTTGACCCGTTTTTCATGGCTGTATTTCACAAACAACCCCAAAGCACGTTTCTACAGTGTCAGTGCAAACATATACCCTGGTAGGGGTCCGCATTTTGCAGCACCGATAACTCGACGTACATAATCAGCCCCTGCTTGGGTGGCTATCGAGGGAGATAGACTAAGTTAAATAAAAATCTGAGTGGGTGCACGATGGACGGTTATTGTTTCTTCTGCCAACCTACCTGTCATGGTGAGCTTTGAAATCCGAAGCTGCGTGATCTTCGTCAAACTCCCCAGCTGAGGCGGAATTGGTCCTGCGCACAAACGATATGGGTAGGGACGGGAAACCTTAGCCCGGAAAACGGCAATGAAAACGAACACGGCATCTTGCGCTTTTCGTTTTTTGTTTTTTCGGTGTCTCGATACGCACCGCTACTGTACATAATTGTTTTGTTGTTTCAGACCAGGGCTACGACGGCAGGGAAAAGGGGTGTTGTATTACTCGCACGTGGCATGTTAGCATGGGATATCTTAGTGTCCTTATCGATCCAACCATCGCATGGACACGATCCCGTGGAGGCCCCATTATTTGACTCAATGTGAGACCGGTGGCGTCATGCCTACGCATCTGTAAGAAACCCGTGGATATACCAGGAGATGGCCCCCACGGGGGGTGACATACACGCACGCGACAGTTGGGGCCTGAGCTACAGTATGGGGGGCATGTTCATTTTCCACTACCGACTAACGCGAGCTGCTATGTACCTAACTCAAAAACGAGGTTTGTATTGTTTGGTTGAGTACATATCGCAAAAACAAGCAGACGCAGTTGCAGCTTGAGAGTGCATATCATATTTACGGGGGGTTTTGACCGTGCACTTACAGCCGACCTACCCGACCCGAATCATGACCCGCAACCGTATGACAGTGAGCATAGCTTGGATCAGTGCTCGGTAAGACTCTAAGGCGATTAGGTCGGCTTGGACGCTTTGCTTGGAGTGCCTCTAGGTCAATTCGACGGGATCGGGGTGCGGTGGCTTAGACATAGTCTATATAGTTTGATCGGGCCGCTAAACATATACCCCTGCGTAGCCAACCAGAGTGCTACCTTAGGAAGACTCACTATCAACAGGTAACTACTAGTACTACTCGATAACAATTACTATGTGAAGCGCGAGTCGCCCAGAGGCACTGAACTCAATGGCGATAAACGTGCCCCCCCCCGTACCATTGAGCACTGCCATCCATGTGCGAGAACGTTCGCCTCGAGAACTGTCGTTAGTAAGATACAGCTCGCGCTTCTTGCGGCGACTAGCCGAACATCTCACGGATCTTGGCGCTTGGTGCAAGCAGTCGCTGCCTGCTCCGAAAAAGCCGACGTGCTATACGCCCCGGTATTGTAGGGGTCGAGGGTCTATGGTACAGCAGTGGTACGACTGCGGCCGTGCATGGCAGGAGTAGGCTCCCTACCATACCCATGGTTTTGGGTCAAGATTGTAATATATAGGTATATAGCTGATGAGACAATTAATCGTAGGCGGGATAGTGTCTGTGTGATGGTCGAATCGAGAACCTGGAACCAAGCAGACAACCCTCCTATTTTTCATCGCCGTATAGGGTTAGTCTCGAAACGAGAGGTAACACACACACCTGTCAGCTGGAGTCCTTGTCGTCGTGAGCAACAGCGCCGGTGAGACCCCTCACGATCTGCGGGGTAGGTTAGGGGGGGGGGGGGGGGTCGACTGATATAGTTGATGTATGAATAACATCGATGTATGAATAACATTGATGTATGAATAGCAAAAGTTATCTTGCACTCGAAAGCAAAGCCAAGCCTGTGATGCAACGTCTGAGCGCACGGTGGATAATCTGTCGAGAAAGGTCGTTCTGCCGGGAGGGGGAACGCGTGCTTCGAGGGCTATTAATAGCCGAAGAATGTTTTCGGCTGAAACGTTTGTGACTGCCGGGGATCTTCAACCGAGAGACTCTTCCGAATAAGGCATACGCCTTATAAGGAGGCACGCCTTCTCGTTGGAACACCTTTTAAAACAGTGTGGTATACGTGTTGTTCGTTGTATGCCCAGGTCATCCGGTCTAGGGCTTAAATTGCACCAACGTCAAGTTTCGGCCTATTGCAGGTATGGAGCTCCCGCACTATTATCAAGTGAGAAGCCCCTGAAAAAACATAGGTGATCTACGATAGAGGTACTGTACCTTTTGCTTTTAGGCTGAAATGGTTTCTGAATGACCTATTCAAGGCTCCTTAACCCAAAATCGTCAGACTTTCCTTCGTCTCGTGTTGTGTTGCAATATTGCACTTACCTACCTGTAGTCCAGAGTACTGTTCATCGGGTGGCACTCTCGTTTTTCGCCGAAAAACGTCCGTTTCTGAGTGAGATATAGAGCTGTTTAAGCGAGGACCCTCACAAAAACAATGGGGGCACCTCTACCGTGGAAGGCGTGTTACCCCTATCGATTAATCGATTCATAACACGTGGCAGGGGCTGGGCGCTCACGTGGGGCAATGACACGTTGGCTTTGGTTTTACAACACGCACACCCACAACATGGCATCACCTGTTACTTTCTTGCGTTCGAGAAGACTTTCCTCCTCTCGAAACCGCCACAAGGTGTTACCAACTGCTCGTATAGTTATTACATTCGAGTGTATGAGAGTTGGCTGTGCCGCGAACGACGCGACTTCCTCCGAGGATGCGCGATCATGAAAACCACAACCCGACTCACACTGACTGAACCGTTTCATACATTCCAGTGCATCGTGTAACTAGCCTGAGACGCCTTGATATGTCCCCTACCCCTTGCTGTAGAATGCCTCTCACATTCGAGTACGAGATCCTTCTGCCGAAACCGCCGTTGCACCGCGCCGATATGATCGGGCGCTGCTTGCAGTATCCAATAGGCCCGAGCCGATCGATCGGTCTTGCTGCCCTTCGATAAGCCTGCTAGCGCTGTCACGATTCGCGCCGACGTTCTGGCTTCCTCTTCCACTTTGTCGTGGGAGTCCAAGAGGCCGTGCATGATGGCGCTCTCCGCATCCACCATGCGTAGTTGCATCACCAAAGGGATCTCCGCCTGAGACACAGCCATCGTCGTGATCAGCAGCAGCATCGTCTCATCACCATCATAAATCATCACCAACATCAGGATCATCATCACCATTCTCATCACTATCATCATCGTCGTCATCATCACCATCATCACCATCATCATCATCAATGCCATCAGCATACGACGAAAAACCACACCCAGTGTTGACCAGTAATTTATAGGACGGCATACCTCAGTGTTCTGGCATGCCTCCGTTCACAGAACCTTAACCTTACTCAGGAAATGTTGGGAGGCGATGAAGGTATTGCTTACCTCTCTCCGGTGTTTAGATGATGCAAACGACCACGGGCACGGGAGCTATCGAAACGGCTTCTGGAGGCCGAAATGGCGAGGACATCTTCCGACGTACCATGTATTCGCCAAAACGGATGAGAGCCACCCTAAGCCAATACGAGACAATTACATGCAACCCTAAGGCTAACCCTAAGCCAATCGGACCCCGGTGTTTGGATGATGCAAGCGGCCTTGGCCAGGGGAGATATCAAGCCGACCGCTTGAGGCCAAAATGGCAAGGGTGTCTTAATATGCACCAAGTATACGATTAGCTGGTTGATAGCCACTGCATACGAGAAAATTACAACTACTGTAACCCTAAGCCAATCAGACCCAAGACAACAATGGTGACCATGCGCCCTCCACAACAAAGAGGCGGTGAAGGGATGTCGCATGCTTGCAGAGGCGTGTTACGGTAGGGGTACCACTTTTTGCCAAAAAACTGTTTCTGGATGACGGAGCTAATCTTACTACAGTAATTCCATTATTTGTGTTGCGATATGTTTGTTTTGTATAATTACGCCAAGGGACTGTTCCTCGGTTTGCACTTTCGTTCTTCTCAATATAAGTGTCTGGGTGACTTACTATTACAGTAGTATGAAGTTATTTACTGTCAATATAGAGCTCCTTAAGGGAGAGACCTCGTAAACTAATTGGTGCTATTCCACCTTCGCATGTGTAAATAAGTCACCTCTGTTTTTTGTATGATGTCGACCACCTTCGCAAGAAAAGCTAGCGAGGCGGCAGCGACGTTCAGGACCCCTGCGACAGAACCGACGTCATCCGCCAGGAACGTGATGATCAGCTGAGGCAAGTCTTCACACGCAACGTTCAGAGACAGCTGCAGCCGCAGAGGGAAGTGCTCCAGATAGCCGAGCACCGTCCTGTCGCTCTCCTGTGCCGCTGCCTCTCGCACTTCACAAAACACCTTGTAGAAGAGGGACACCATCAGCCGTGTCCCCGTCTCGACGACATGCCCCTCCGTCACGTGCACAAACCACAGCAGCGTCCCGAGGAGGGCGAACACCAGACCGGTCTTCTGAAGCGTGCCTCCCGCCTCCGCTAGGTCGTACGCGTAGTAATACCAGTCCGCCACCACGTCAATGTCCGCGATAAACGAAGAAACTACCGCCCAGACGTCGAGCTTCCGTCGAATGACCCTACGCTTCAAGCGCTGCTTGTGCTCCAGATCTCCACCCTGCTCGATAGTTTCCGGAAGCATCGGGGTCTGGGATGGCGCTCGCCCGAATAATTGGCCGAGCTTTCCTTGGTGGTGCAGGTACATGCCCGCCAGATAAAGGGACCGTAGCATCTCGAACTACTGCAGCTGCAGCTGTGGTCTAGTTTCTGCGGACATCGGCGCCGTTAAGTTGGAAGCGGCGGAATGAAAATGGCGGGGGGCAACGGCGCGTGGTTATGAATCAGTTACGACTGTGGCGCTGCGGTAGGGAGCGTATGATGCCATTATTTTCACAAAGACGCGTTTAGGCCACTCGGGCGAATGGTTGTGTACTGTATACCCCATTCAAAAACTGTTCTTGAAACGCGTTGTGTTGGTGCAGGGAAATGAAAAGAAACTTATTCACGGATCGTCCGGTAAGACCCTCCAGGGGTCGGGCTGTTCATTGTTTGCGGGCTAGGAAGCACTTCCTGGTGGGATCAAGGTACATGCAAGAACCCAACCCTAACCCTGACCCTAACCCTGACCCCACAACTGACCCAAACGGCCTAAAAACGAGCGAATAACGCCGCTGCGCCGCTTTCGTGTTTTTTTTTGTTTCACCACCTCACGCCACGTCTTCATAATAGGGACTGTAGATTTCCAGGAAACTTCCCGGAAATATCCTACTGGATGAAATGTTGGTACTGCTGAAAAGGAACCATCCTATCCATGGTGGTGCATATCGCGAAACGACCAAAAGGCAAAAGGCACAAACGTTTACGACCGCAAGAAGGAATGGGGCAGTCACGAGGCCTAGCGGTTCTGAGCGGATGAAAAACGAGGATCTAAAAGTGACTACCCTAATGTATATAGCACAAGCCTTTTCATTTTGGTATGTATTACTACTGTCTTCTTGGATGTTCCTTTTTTTTGTAGTACTTGCTTTGTTTTGGGGCCGAAGGAATATGGCCGGCAAATAGAGAGATCGCGGCGTCTGGATGTATTCTACCAGGTACGATAGAGGTATGTAGCGTTTTCTGCAAAAAGCGTTTTAAGACTGGCTGCCCGTAACACACTCACTCCTAAACTATGGACCTATCCAATAGGACGTACGTACATGCTTTGGGGGTTTTTTCTCGTCGAGTTGTTGCACTTCTAGCTTTTCTCAAAACCAGTTTTTCTGTGTGACTTAGTAATGACTTACTAATGTTATTATTATAGGTTTCCTAAAGCGAGGAGGCTTTTACACGTTTTAGGTGCTACCCCCTGTAAGGCAAGGACGCGTCTCTTCGACTAAACGGCGACGCCAAGTGTGTATTTCGCAGGTATTTCTGCTGATAGTGTATGTATGTTATTCACACATGAGATTGTCATTCCTGCATTCCTATCCACGTCGGCATCCAGCAAACCCAGTGTCCGTGCTGATTATTGGCCAGAGAAAGAGAGAGATACAACCTCTCTGTGTTCTCGAACCTACCTTACAGGGATCACACATCGTAATGCAGCAATGAGATAATAGCAGTAGACGTTGCAATGTCAGTGTGCATTCTGCATACGTAGCACCGAAGATAATTTATGTCCACGCACATCCAGCAGGTAACTGCTGTGTTCTTGCTGGCAACGAATCCTATGAAAACATCTGCGTGGTGGTAACATTAACTATTACTATGGCTTGCAGTCAACCCATCAATTCCTCAGCTTCAACATTGACCACTCGAAAACACCCCGAAAAAAGAATAGTAGTCGTACTGTAGTATTCATACGATGGACGTCGTATTATACAGTATATAGAAGAAGAAAAAAACGACAGCTGTAAGATCGAGGATTTGGTCGAAACTCGTCTTTGCAAGCTGCGTGGGATATCATATGATACTCTTTGATGATACTTCCATCGCGCGAAGTACTACGGGGTTTGAGGGGAAACAAAATATGACAGCTGTGGAACTCAAGGGAGGCCACGTATACTCCCTGATGTGTTGCAGTATATCAGTATATACATACATACGAGTACGAAGTGCCGTTTATTTCGTCATCTATCTGACAAAGATGTATGTTATGGCGTCGTAGCGCTTGTTCCTTCGTACGAGTATCATGCCGACACAGCTATTACATATTAATAGTTGTGTATTCCAGAATTCAACTATTATATGCATATACTTTCACATATATTTGCAGCCAAATATTTCCATGCTTCAATGTTCGTCTTTGTCTCTCCGTTTATTCTCCATTTCGCCTTTTCCCCTTCCCCCCGCCTTCTGTGCCGTTTACGTACACGATGAGCTTCTTCTGTTTTGCTACCGTACGTAGGCACCGACCTCGAGAGTTCAACACCCTTGTAGCAGTGCCGTTGGCTATTTTAGCACAACAAGGCTGCCAATTCGTAGATATGTAGACCATGGGAAAAGGGGCGCTAACAGAGTCGGGCTGATGTGATGTCCGCACAAAGATACGTTGTACCGAAGATGAAGTATAGGGAGAACCCTCTCCCGAACAAGAACACCTGTTTGTACTGTATACAAATGACTATCTCTGGACCAGAGACTGTAACAGTAGTAGGTTTACGAGTATTATGAATACGAGAGCTATATATACTAGGTAAACCTGCACCTGGTACAGCAGCTGTATTGCGTCTCTCTGACTACAACAGAGTACAGGACAGGACACCTATTAATAATAAGAAACAGGAAATTTATGGTCGAGGCTGGATTTATTATCTGAGAGAGGGTGCTTTCTACACTAATTTCAAGATAACGACTGCTGAATGTCTTATTTTGCTCTAAATATCAGCATGTCTTTATTAGTCGGTTTCTTCGTAGGCGTCCCGCACTATAGTACTACAATCCGTGTGTATAGCGTCTGGACACGTACTACGATCATTGAAGTTTCAATTTCGTTTTGCCATTTGTGAACAAAACAATATTATTGTTGACAGATGGGGTTCGTGAACTGACAACTGACAACACCATCATCAATAATAATAGTATTGGTGAATATGATTTTCGTTTGCAGCATTTCTGCATGTATTTCTCAACCGCCGGTTGGAAATGTTTTTGGCTCAGAAGGCAGAAAAAAATGCTATTAATAACTCTATTTCATATGAGTATTTGTACTGCTTGCTATCCTTGCCATCCGAATAAGAATGTGCCCAATAATGTATAGCAATTGTTAAGGTCATAGTCCGTTGGGCTATACTGGTAAAAGGTTAACCGATCGCCTACCCGAACTAAGCCTTATAACACTCTCCCCCCCTGGACCGGCGGGATATTCAGGACAGACCGGATATACGGGTCGTCGTGTCAAAGCCAATTGGCCTCGCGGTTCCAATATTATGGGGACCCAGAGAGAGTATTTTTCAGGTTCATGACATGAGGAAATTCACTTTTCTTTAAAAAGTGTTTTCATGGTGGAGGTGAGATTCGAACTCACGGCCAGCAACTCATGTTCTGCCGACGTCGCCATTTGTTAAGGTCTTAGTCCGTTGGGCTACTGGTAAAAGGTTAACCGATCGCCTACCCGAACTAAGCCTTATAACACAATAATGTATAGCACGAGCTTCAACGCTGATCACTCATAAGCACTCCGAAATGAGACGCATGCTTGTACCTTAAGGGTAAAGAGGTGTAAGCACCGTGTTTTTTCTGAGGGTGGTGACTTGGTTATAGTATAGGAGCTCTACACCTCACCCGAAAAATGCCTCTTTTGGTGGAAAACTGAAGTACTGTACCACCCAATGAACAATTCCGTGGCCTTATGTAAAAAAAAGCAAAAAATGCAACCCAATCACGACAATTTTGGGTTAAGGAGCCTTTAATACGTCATTTATTCAGGAAAAAAAACAGCCGAAATGGGCTACGAAGTACCTCTATCGTAGCACGCATTCAGGAAGAAAACCGCAGACGACTCCATCGTACGTAGGCACCGATCATTCGATCATTGTAAAAATAATTTGTAACAAGCAGAGGAGGCCCTCGGACAATCCTCGTTGGGTCGGCACAAGACCTACGAGAGAGAATTAATGCGAACGAAACCCAACAACCTACAATGAATGGTCGAACACAACAACACCACCAACAACAACCGAAAGCACAGACAGGCACCTGGTTCTCGTATACATCATATATATATTGTATATACTTCGTACATGCAGTAATGTCATTATTACTACGTATTAATACTGCATGCAGCACTGCAACCTGGCTTCGTGGAATAATTAATTCGGCATTGATTGAGTGTGGTACGTTAGTCGCAATGGCAGGTGGCAAGGTGGCTGCGTGATTTTCTGATATATATGATGGTGTTTCGAAAGTATTGTATGTAGTAAGTAGTCTCCAGCACCTGTGGGGGGGTCGATTCTCACATACATTTAATACCGCATGCCAGCAACATACAACAGGTTCCGTACAGCAGCATCACATAGTCACTGGCTCACATGTTGGTGTGGTATTATTGTTCTCGAGCTAAAACAGCCGCGATACAGCATCGATCGCATCACTGCTTGCTGCTCTCCAGATCAAGGAACGGAAATAATAAGGCAGGTGGTGGGGTAGGCTGTGCTGTGCTGTGCTCTGCCGTAAACGGCACCCCTAAGCCCAACACAAACATGCCTCCCACGCAAGTTCTGTCGGGTCGTCCGCTGTTGTTGCCATTTTCTACATTATTAGTCCTGGAGGGTTCTTGACCCTCCCGGGCAACACCACAACACAGCGAGTTTTCCTATGTGAGGAGCCCTTCAGTATAGATAGGCCCACGAATAAGAATTAACCTTTTAAGGCTGTTAAAAACGTTAGGCTCGGGTTGTTAGGGACGCTGAGAACGTTGGATTTTGAAAGGTGCCGGCGGCGAGGGCTACTAAATCATACCAGGTATGTATGTAATACGAAGTATGTGAATACTGCGGGGGAGCATAGTAAACAGGACCTGCGGTAGAGACAAAACCCCCTAACCCTAACCTATGTCTACTATTTAATATTAATAACGATGTTTGGTCTTATTTGCCATGTCAACGATGTATGCTCCTCCGTAATAGGGCAAGCTCAAGATTAAACAAGGATGGTTTCACACAAAGAGTCTGAGGCTTGCTCACTACGATAGAGGTGGCACTTTTTGGCTGAAATGCTTTTCTGAACGATCTATCAAAAAAGGCTCCTTACCCCAAAATCGTCGAACGTTTAGTGGATACACTAGTGGATACAGTAGTGCTGTGTTTGTTGTTTTGCAATATGTTTCCGAGTATACTTTGGTCATGAGATTGGACATCGTCGGGTAGCACTTTAACTTTCGTCCAAACAACATTCTTCCGGTGAGGTACAAAGCTCCTCAAGTGATAAGTGACCACCCTTAGAAGGCAAAAACATGGTGCACCTCTCTCTATCGTAGCATGCGTTACTAGGCGCGTTTTGCTGGCGAGCGCATACTGGTAATGATAGTAACTGCTGTGATGAGTATTTCCAGAGGGAGTCACTGCTATATACACGAACACAGGATACGAGAAATACATGCATGACACACGACACAGCTAAGCAAGGTACAGGGGCAGCACTTACTTATAATTTTTCGGAGGTTTATGACTTGAATTGAGGAACTCTATACGTCGCCCAAAAAATGATTTCGAATACAAATGAAAGCGCACCTCAATGAAAAATACAATGTCCTATTTAATAGCTAGGTATACAACAAATAAATAATATTGCAACACAAAGAACGGAATCCCGTCATTCAAAAACTGGTTTAGCCGAAAAAAGGTACAGTACCTCTATACCTCTATCGTAGGCGTCACTTACTAAGTAAGTGTAGATAGAGGTGCTAAGTAAGGCAGATGATACAGGCTGGTTCAAGTATACCGCGGAAAATTCATTCAGTGGCCATTGTCCACGCCGTTTTTTGGAGATAGACCCTGAAATTTGGCACACGTGTTTTATGCGCCCTACCCGAGACTTTAACGGATGTTTTTTTTTTTTTTTTTTCCCGTCAGATGATGTTGCTTGTGTATTTTTTGGGGGAACTTGGGTCTTCAAGAGATCCAAAATTTCCGGCGAAAAACAAAAAAACACATTCGTAAAAGGCTCGGGTAGGGCGCATAAAACACGTGTACCAAATTTCAAGGCCTATCTCCAAAAACCGGCGTGGACATTAGGAGTTTTGTGCGGTAAAATTGCAAAAATAGGCGTTGCCTCGTAATTACTTAGTTTCAGTATAGAATCGATTATGGGCGTTAAATACGACTTGATATGATCATACGCAGTCAGATCTTCGAATATTCGAGTGCAACGTTGTACATACATGCCTTGGACCACCTGGAAGCGGCTCGTTCAGAAAGCAAAATTGGGGGGGAAACATTATGTCCTACGGAAGCGCCTGACAATTGTTGACGTCTTTGAAGGCCTGTGATTGGTCGGGCCACATTTTCGGCGGTAGCGCCAGTTCTAGGTCCTTGAACAAAAAAAAGGCGAAGTCACCCTCTTCCACTGTTCGTGGCGGTCAGTATGATACCAAATATGTGATATAGGAGTTGCTATTGCATGCGGCATTCGTGACTGACGAAATTTGCGGTGATATGCATGAACCAGCTCGTAGAGGTGCACCATGTTTGTTTCTGAGGTTGGTCACTTCAGGAGCGCGAAAATTCCTCATGCAAACATTGAATTCGGGGGGGGATATATTGCCACATACATACATGGCATACATTGATTTCAGAGGAAAATGGAGTGCTACATGCCCGATGAGCATTCAACAAAAAATATTGCAACACCAAAAGGAAAGACGTACCAGGTGTACATGATCTTGGGCTCAGGAGCCCGATCATTCAGAAAAACGTTTCAGCCAAAACATGCTACTCGTACCTCTATCGTAGCACGCGCCTCACTATATACATATATATATATATTATATACCAGTATATATGATGTTATATGTATATATCACAACGGTGTATAGGGTCCATGACATGACGTATGTATGGTATCACTGACTGCACACATTTGCTACTTAGCTTAGGCTCCCTAAACTTTACCCAAAACCCTACCAGGTATTTTGCAATTTAAGAAACTTACTTCATAATACAGTATGACATCCACCCGACGATGAGCAATCCATCCGAGTACCAATTTAGGCAAAAGCTACGACAACTACGTAAACGTTTAGAGTATAAAATAGATACTTCGAAGTATATTCACAAAAACGCGGAGATTTTGCATATAGCTACGTACGAGGTATATATACTGAACCTCCCCCCGTACTCGGGATTGACTTTTTCGACTACATAATCGGGAAACAAATGAACTATGCTTTTGGGTTAAGACGCCTTTAATAGGTCATTCAGAAAACGTTTCAGCCAAAAAAATATATACCGCATAACTCTATCGTAGCACACGCCTGACAATATACATGCATTACTACATACCAGTATGTGTCAATCGGGTTTCTAAGATCCATCACTACATGATGTATGTATGGTATTACTGACTGCACGCATTTACTACTACTACGTACGAGTACTGCTACTTTTTTTGGCTCCCTAACCTTACCAGGTAACTCAAGAAAAGTTCTTGATTTCACATGACATCCACCCGACGATGAGCAATCCATCCGAGCGCCAACTTAGGCAAAGGCTAAACGGTTAAAATACAAAATAAATGCATTCACATAACCGTCTCGAGAATTTACATAGCTACGTACCAGGTATACTGAAGCTCCCCCTATACTCGGGATTCACTTTATCGACTACATATTCGGGAAAGAAACGAGCGTTTCAAAAACGGGACTCTCATCGTTCTGCCCAATGAGAGGCTGGCAGGAGCCTGGCGTTGTTCAGAAATCACACGGCGAGGATGAAAATCGCAAGGTGGCTTGTTGGCGTGATCAGCGCGACTTGGTCCCGCGGCACCATGGCGACCCCGCAAGGTAAAAGGGGGCTACGAGTCCCGTCAAGCAGGAAAATGCTGATCCCGAAAGCGCCCCCTCTACACCGTAACGCCTTTTACCTGTGTTTCTGTTTCACCCCACCAATTTACTATTTACCGTGGTGTGCATATATATGTGTGATACGTTGCTCTATAGATCTGGGGTCCAGCTGGCGCAAATCTGCTGCTGCTATCTGTATCAAGCGAACTTCCTCAGACGTGCCCGAACAAAATGATGATGTTCTGCTGTTCTGTTCTTATGAGAAGGGGTTTTGTCACGAAGCTGGAAGGCATGCCTTTCCGACGGTGAGCTTATTATATTATGGCTTTTCGGCTGATGGCAAACACCACCCTAACCCGGAACTCTAACCCTGACCCTAACCCTGACCCTGACGAGAGGCAGGCATGGTTGGTTGGTGTGCCAGCTGGTCGTTGTGCTTGAGTTGAAAAGGCTCTATTTTCTCTTCGGGTACACATCTAAGGAACTAAGCCTCAGCGGGAAGATCTGAGCGAGCACAGTTCATAGATGAGGAGCGTACAGTAGTCTCGTCGCGCTGCTGGCAGTCTAGTCGGTAGGCATATGTATCGAAGCATAGGGAACCGCAATACGAAAGTAGTTTACGGGGTCCCCCCTCTCGTTGCACTTATTCTTGCACCCTACTCAATATATTAAGGATTGGCGATTAGCGTGTGTATCGGCTAACGGCTGATGTGCACGCTAAAGGCTCGCTTGTTCATGCCGAACGACGCGCGCAACGATGATAGACGTACTGTACGTTTGTTTTGGCTAGTTGTTTTTCTGAATGATCGGGCAAAATCGACTTTCATGGCTGTGTTGCAATACAGTATCGTTTTTTATTTTACATCATTTTTGTAATAGTTACTCCTACTGCACTGTTGTAGGGCTTGTCTGAGGAGGCATCGTTTTTATTTTCCTGCAAAATCAGACTTTGGGTGAAGGTATAGAGATCCCCACGAGGCCACCCTCAGAAGGCAAAACCTTATTATCAATAACATGGTGCACCTCTCTACCATAACATGCGTCCAACTAAGATGGACACAGCCTGCGAACTGAGGCAAACGCAGTCACGGTGAAGTGACCCTACGCGAGAGAGCTCCGTCCGGCAGAAGAGAATATGGCATATTGAGGGTGACTCCATGCCTTGATAACTATGTGCTCTCGACAACAACAGCTGCTGGTGATGACTCTCGACAACAACAGCTGCTGGTGATGACTCTCGACAACAACAGCTGCTGGTGATGATGTGATGACAAGAATGTTGAGAGATGGAGGAGAGTACCCTATGGCCATGCTCTGGAAGGAGGGAGAGCGACAGCCATTACATACGTATGGAAAGGACAAATCACATGCTGGATGCGTGCTAGTATAGAAGTAGCACTTTTTGGCTGAAAACGTTTCTGAATTTGAAGGGAGGGCCTCTTTAACCCAAAATCGTTTTAGAGATTCCACTTTTTGTGTGTTGCAATACGACGCATGGTACGGTAGAGGTGTAAGCACCATGTTTTTGCCATGTAAGGGTTTAGTCACTTGATTGATAAGCTCTATGCCTCATCCAAAAACTGATTTCGGACATGATGAAAAAAGTGCCACTCGATGAGCAATACCATGGCCTAACTATAAAATGACCAATATTGCAACACGAGAATGAAAAAACGACGATTTGGGGTTAAGGAGCCTTTAATACTTCAATAGGTCATTCAGAAACCGTTTCAGCCAAAAAGCGCTACCTCTATCGTAGCACGCGTGATGTTTGTCACTGGCACTGTATCGTTCGGCCTTGAGATTGTTCATCAGGTATATAGTATATATAGTATATATAGTATATATGTAGAGCACTTTTGTTTTCATCCAAAATCAGTGTGCAGGCTACTGCAGGTATAGAGCTCCTCAAGTGACTGACCACCCTCAAAATACACTGGTGCCTCTACCGCCGTAGCACGCGTCGGGGGGCGAGTATCTCATCGCCGACACGCCAGCCCCCGTAGAGTGCAGCTCCTTCACATTTGGCGTCGTGGAGGACACGGATGATTCGAATTTCACTTCGAATGTTTGTTTTGCCGACGCCCTCCCTTGTATATACGTCCCAGATAACATATCTTCCTGGTTCCCCAGGTATCGAAACGAAGCGGGTGGGTCAACGTACGGTCGTATACGGTACCGACATCCCAAAGATCTCGCCGTTCAGAGGGGGGTTTAAGGATTACTCTGGGCCAGGTGGTCGGTCAATCTTTTACCACTATAGCTCAGTAGAGAGCCCATTCACGTATCATGTTCCCCTATAACTGTTCTACTCCCTCCCTATTAATAGTCAAATCGCAGATCCGGGGCCACATAGCAGAGCCCACCCCTTCCCGCCATAAACCCATTGGAAGCTGCCATCCATATGCAGAATCCGCCTTAGAAGAGGTTCTTAGTAGGGTGCGGCTCACCCTTCATGCGACTCGCCCAACACCTCACGGCGCTTCGAGCTTGGTGCTAGTAACGCAATGTCTGCCTGGTCGGTGAAAAGCACGGCATTCTCCGTTCTAGCGTTGCAGGGATGCGAGAGGTCTATGGTCATACGACTGCGGCCATATGCATGCCCTGAGTACACCCCTCAACCCGCCTCCCACACTGCGGTACGCAACTTGCATTTTGTTATCGCGATAACGGTTTAGCTTTATGTTTCCCTCGTCGACTCGCGTGGAATTGTATTTGTGTACGCGTTGGTGTATTTTCCTCGTGAAAAGTTCACTTCATTCGCGGGAGAATGAATCCCGTCGTGACATCAGAAAGATTGAAGATATTCAGTATTTTTTTAGGTTAACCACTAGAGACCGGTGGTCCTTGCAATATCATTATAACATGTCTACATTTACGCCAGTATTACGCGTGCTGTAACGAATTTCCAGCAAGGGGCTAGTTTGCTACTGTTGGTTTCCCTCCATGACCTTTGTTTTGTTCAAAACGGAAAATTATCACCTAAGACAGATAATGCTCGACATCATCGATTCTCACCTAAGACTGAATCACGCATGCTACGGTAGAGGTGCACCACGCATGTTTTGCATAAGGCCCTTCACTTGAGACGATCTATACTAGTATTAGTATGCGATACTATCGGCAAGTCACCCAACAACTGAATTGTGGAGGAAAAATAAAGTGCTACCTGCTACACGATGGACGATGTCATCACCCACTGCAACTATAGGGTGTTTCGTAGACTTTGCGCATAGGTTTCCTTGGTTTCCGTGGTTTTCTGCTATCGGGAATGTTATGAGTGATCAACGTTGAAGCTCATGGTGCACATTGTCGGATGGCAAAGATAATAGTAATAGTATGAAAACTAGTGCAAGACAAGCAAGAGAAGCAAGACAAGCAAGACAAGAAAGACAAGCAAGACAAGCAAGACAAGCAAGACAAGCAAGACAAGCAAGACAAGCAAGACAAGCAAGACAAGCAAGACAAGCAAGACAAGCAAGACAAGCAAGACAAGCAAGACAAGCAAGACAAGCAAGACAAGCAAGACAAGCAAGACAAGCAAGACAAGCAAGACAAGCAAGACAAGAACGACTGTGGGTGAAGGAGTCCAATCACTACTACACTACTAAGAAGCAGTTTCAGCCCAAAACCGGTACAGCACCTCTATCGTAGCACGCGTCTGATAATCTACAGTCTACAGTAGATATTTCAGAACAGGTTTATTCCTAGTAGATATTTCAGGTCACAGATACATTCCTGATCTGTATGATCTGTGTGATCTGTATGATCTGTATGATCTGTGTGATCTAGCTCATATTTCCGGGTGGGGTCGGTGTAGTCTGCAAGATACATATGGCACGTGTATCCTGGGTTGGATATGCACTATGCAGATCCTACACGAGCTCTCACAAGCTCTCATAAGCTCTCATAAGCTCTCACGAGCTCTCACAGGCGCTCATCAGCTCTCACAAGCTCTCACAAGCTCTCACAAGCTTTCACGAGCTTTCACAAGCTCTCACATGCTCTCGCAAGCTCTTACAAGCTCTCACAGTCCCGCACAAGCTCCCACAAGCTCTCGTAAGGGACTGACTCGTGCTCCGGTAAGAGGTGGTCACTTTAGTGTCCTTCCTTTTCAGCCGCCTAGAGAGAGCCACTCGGTCGGGTGATCACCCTATCTATTTGCCGTCACAAGGTTGTACGACTTTTAATTTCGCGATATCAATCCCCATGGATAGGTTTGTTCGTCGCGTTGCGCCAACGAAGTATACATGGTATTTCCAAGTCCAATTATGAGTGAGGCATGGAGCCACTAGGCAGAGTAGCCTCAAAACCTGGTAGGAAAAGCACGGGTATACCTGGTATAATACTGACGTAATACTGTATGGTATATGCTCCCTTACCACAGCACCAGTCAACGGCAGCTGAGGAACTATAGATGATCTAGATCATGACCTATCTGTAATTGTTCTAGATCATGACCTTTTCGTAGACGATCTAGATCATGATATATCTGTAGGTTTTATAAATTCTAATATATATAAGTATATCTGTAGATGCTCTAGATCATGATCTATCTGTATATGACCTAGATCGTGATTTATCTGTAGATGATCTACAGTAGATCGTGATATGTCCGAGGTGTGAGCCATCATTAAGGAGTGACCGATGTTGAAGGGCGTGCTACATATATATACCAATGCAAAAAACGTTGTCGGGTGTTGCAAACGTAAAAATAATACCGTGATATTAACAATCTTCCTGCATTGACCAGGATAATTTTTGCAGGGAAGGATGTTCGTGGGTGAGGTCAAACCACACGGATCAAGTCGAGTCGGTTCGGATCGGGTCCCAGCTGACCCGACCTAACTCGCGTTTTGCATTTGACGCCTTGACCTGATATGACCAGAGACAAGAACCGTGAGAGTTTGGAAACCTCCTAACCCGACCCGACCCGTGATATTTCAAACTCTCCTGACCAGACCCGACCCGACCCGATCTGACCCGACCCGACCCGACAGATTGCGATTGACCCGTGAAATACAGTTCATGCCGCGGGTTAGGTCACCTCGACTCACGAGACCGTTTCTCTCGGCGCGCAGGCTAATGTCTTTTATTTACAGGTAATGCAGCATGATACTATGATACTATAATCCCATGCTAGGTGTGTTTCACTACTACTAATACTACTAATACTACTAATAGTAACAGTACAGCATCCTGCTATCATACACTACTAATACCTGTAAATGACATGCAATCATCGGGACCGGTCGCCCCGGTGGTCTAACTGGTAGCCACGAAGCCTTTTGGGCCGGATGTCGAGGGTTCGATTCTCCCCATGGAGGTTTTTATTCTCAAATGACACCGACTGTCGAGAGCGCATATTATAGCGTGGGTAAGAAAAATTCGACGAGAGTTGACGAGGGAAGAAAAGGCTGAAGTCTTCTCGCGATAAAAATGCAAAGCAAGCACCGTAGTGGGGGAGGAGGGAGAGGAGCCTACTTTGTGACCCCGGATCTGAGTTACGACTAGGGAGGGAGAAAGACGGAAGTGCGAAGATAATAAATGGGATGGATAAAAAAGAAAAAGAAAAAAAGTCGCGAGTACTGTACGTCCGAAAGCGCTCGTATACGCGTACTCCAGCAGTACCCATGACGAGTATTGACAGATTTTTTGTGCCACCCGGGTATTTTCTAGAAGAGATGTCAAATCTACAACTCTGTCGAGTCCCAATCTGCCTAGAAGTAATATATGATATCTCGTATAAAAATTGCGGAAATATTATTTGCGGATTCAAATTAACAGCCACACGCTCCGCTCCGTACCTGCCGAACAAAGCCGTAGAAAAATCTGGGAAACGCAGGTTCCAGGACGTATATAGAACAAATTGGCTGACGGGGCGAGGGGGGTGTATGATAGCTCGAGCCTGAAGTTGGTATAGAAGGGAGTAAGACTTTGTGGGTATGTAGGGCTGCTTCCTGTTGTTTCCATGGTGTTCTTGTTTGTTTTGGTAGTGCTTAGGAGTGATCAAGGTTGAAGCTCATGGTATACATTATTAGTTACCAGGGTATCTATTATTAGTGGAATGGACGCATGCTACGGTAGAGGTGTGTCATGTTTTTGCCTTGTAAGGTAGGTCACTTGAGGAGCTCTATACTCCACCCAAAATCTGACTTTAGTGGAAAGTTAAAAAAAAGCAACTCCATGAGCAATCCCGTGGTCTGAGTGAAAACATGCAAATGATTGCATCCCAAGAATGAAAAGAATCAAATGACGGCGATTCTGGGTTAAGGAGCTTTTAATAGGTCATCCAGAAAACGTTTCAGCCAAAAAAAGGTATACCTCTACCTCTATCGTAGCACTTACTTGTGAATGGCATTGATGGCAAGCAAAACAAATCATATGTTTGAAGGTGTGCAGCTCCTCGAAAAGTCCCTCCCCAGCCATGTCACGGCAGTACATAGAGGGGTTGTACTTCATTTTCATGCATGGCCGTAGTCGTATGTGACCATAGACCCTCGCATCCCTACAATGCCGGGACGGGGCATGTCGGGTTTTCACCGACCAGGCAGGCAGGCATTTTGCTAGCACCAAGCGCGAGGGAATATGTTACATACTGAGCTATAGGCGGAAAAGATCGATTGATTACCGAGCCCAACGTATCCTTGGAAATCCCTTCCCCCCCTTTGAACAGCGGACGCGTGGTACGACAAGAAGAGATACGGTACAAATGTTTTGGCCAGAAGCAACAACAAATACAACAAAAATACAACATCACCCAAGGGTGTAAAAAAAAAAGAGAAAACGACACCACACTTGTAGGAAGGTCAGAATGAAAAACAAACCGGATCGCTGTGATCACAGGACGAAATGAGCGAAAACCATTTTTTCGTTTTTTGTTCCCTTTTTTTAACTTGGTTTTAGAGCCCCCCCCTAATTTTTTTTCGCGGGGGGGGGGGGGGGTAATAAAAAAAAAAAGTTGACTTATTGTTTTCTGGGATCACAACGGTCCGGTTCTTCCCTCCAATATAGGGGGGGGTAGTGGGGTATCTGGGATTCAGATCCGCGCATACCCTTGCATCACCCAATCTAAGAGCTGCTCGTTTTCGAGGTGTTTTTTGTTGGAACTCCAGTACGCTCCTCACCTTGAAAAGCGGATGTTCCTACCTTCCTACCTTCCTACCGAATAATTGACAATTGAGAATTGTCGTCCGATCAGAATGCTAATCGGTTTTATTAGTTCCCCAACAATAAAAAGATATAACTAACAACCTGTAACATACGGTCAGTGATGCTATGAATAGGTACTGTAGATATCCACAAACAAAATGAAATCGGTCTTGACAGGCTCGTATAACAGAGGATATACATGGAAATTGGTGTTCAGGGGCGAGGCGCCTCGCGCATAAATCCCGACTCTCTTGCAACTTCGATATCTCGAGACTGAGGACGATGCTGACATTCATTTGTTTAGTTTTTTGTGTCATCGACGGCTGACTGTAACAAATGACAATATATAATACTTTACAGTTAGTTTAAGTTTTGACTGTGACGGGGGATTTACATACCTCACAATACAAAACCCATCATTACTTTTTTAGTATTCTCTAGTATTATTCTCATCGGAAAGGCCATTCTCAATTAGGAAAGTCGACTACTTACTGTGTTTTGATAAAATGTTTACCTTGGTCCTGGAGAAATTGAAAATAAATGTGTTCCCTCGCTTGCCTCATCATGTTCTCACTGTTGGGAATAATAAACTACAGCCGCCGACTTAACTGAAGGTTTCGCCAGTGAGTGGTCAGTGCTGGGATGCTGTGCTTGGTAAGACTCTATCCAGGTTGACTCGGCCGGCGTGGATGGTGAGCTTGGAAAGACTCTAAGTTGACTCGGGATGCTGTGGCTGGGAAAGACTCCAAATTGATTGCGCCGCGTAAAACATACACTTAGCCAACCAGAGTGCCTAAATAGCTACCTTTGGAAGATCTACTATCATACTTCGTCCAGCAGATCTCCGGCGGGGATAGGAAACAAAACGAAACGAACGAACACACACATCGATCGATATTTTCGAAACGAAATTACAATATACCAGGTACAGTCAGTACAGGACACCCATTCATAATAAGAAACAGGAAATCTGATCCAGGCTGGATAGTATTATTTGAGAGAGAGAGTGCTTTCTACACTAATTTCAAGGTACTGACTCCAGAATTTCTTATTTTTCTCTGAATCCCAGCCTGGCTTTCTCATTAGAGCCTGTTTCTTATCAGGCGTCCTGTACTGCATACCAAGGTATACTCGTACCGTGATGTATATGAGTTACTCGTCTTTACTCCCTCCCCTTATTTATCCGACAATGTACGGGACTGACTGACTGACTGGTCAAGGACTCTGGTTCGGTTGATGAACTTCAACGCTGATCGCTCAACAGCATTAATTCTCAGACGATAGTACAGATAGTGCAGATAGTACAGATATTACGGGGGACCATAGTAAATAGGACCTAGGGTAAAACACAAAAACATATACATTTCCATATTTTTTGTAACAAAATTTGGTCCTATTTAGTACGTATGCTCCCCCCTACTACTACTAAACTGTAGTACAGTAGTTTATTTTATGGCATGGATGGATGGGTTTATGGTGGTGGTACGTACTGTAGTAGTAAGCCAAATTACTATAGAGCGTGCCCTTATTTCTACAACGGCTGTTGCTGCTGCTGCTGCTGCTGCTGCTGCTGCTGCTGCTGCCGTATGCAGTAGCCCAGTTGATGAGCATCTCACTTTGTCCGTACATTTACCGACACCGCGCCTATTAATAGTAAAGTAAAAGTAATAATAGTACATAAAGCCTTACTACCTGGTAGCATGTAATTCCGCTCGGTAGTTATGCGGATGACGATGATATCATAAATATACTGTACCTAAATTATTACCTGGTATGTTGTAAATGATGCATGTTTTGCAGGTCGCCAATGTTTTGTGACCACAGAACTGGTACCTTTTTAGGATGAAGAATCGGCACGGACACTGGGTGTGCTGGATGTCGACGGGTAGAAAGGAAGGTTTAATGTGAAGAACACACACACAAGAAAAGTCTACCCGACAGGCAGGCCCAGGCCGTCTAAACAGTACCATCAGGTACGGTATAATTGGTTGTTGTACAGAAGTAGTAGTTTAGTAGTGTAGTACGTAGTGCTACTACTTCTCTCACGCCTTCTCCAGTTTCAGCATGTAATCACTTAATCACCATATATATACAGACTAACTACAGACAGGTCGCCGTGTGCTGGACGCACACACTGCAGTTTTGTGTTGTTTTTTTTTATCCTCTGGCGGATGGGTAAAAATAAACACACAATTCACTCCAGCACTGGTACAGCAGTGTACACATCGCCAGCACCTATGATTTTGCCTGCTGCTTTGTACGAGAAACAATACGAAGTATTAACATACTACTACTACTGCTGCTACTGTGCACGCTCAGCTCACCGGTGTTCCTCCTGGTGGTGGTGTGGATGCGTGATGATATGGCTTGTAGGTGTGACGGCAGAAGAACAGAAGTAGTACGAATCGGAGCACCGGAGAGATTGCTCCTGCTCTGGTGTAGGTAGGCGGTGCGGTGGACGTGACGTTACAGCAGTATACCGAGAGCACTGCTACTACTTCCTGTTGTACTGTATATACTCGCACGTAACACACTACAGCAGTAGTAGCAACGTACGAACTGTAGTAAAGAACAGTACAGGGTACTCCTAGTATCATTTGCTTGCTGTCGCCTTTGTGCCACTATTTATATACTTCGTATAATAGTAATAATACTCCTGCTCTCCTCCTCCTGTTTCCCGGGTAGGTGGGTATGGTGTTTCAGCAAGCCTTCGAGACTCCACCACCACCAGAGAGGGTGTACACACAGCAAGGTACGGACAGGCAGAGACCCGGAATCGAGCTGCAGCCTGTGTTTCTGGCGATCTCCACCACACGATGCTTGCACACGACGAAGAACCAGAATGGCATCAACCGGGCTAACGTAACCATCCCTTTTTCTTCGGCTTTTCTTACGCACGTTTATACGTAGCGGTTTTTTTTTGTGAGCGCGCGTGTTTTTGTTGCCACAGGAAGATTCCTCCATTATTCACAGTAGTAACTATGGTTGGGATATACCGGTCCTTGAGTTCTTCCGGTTCCTGACAACGACAAAAACAACTGATCTGCTTGGAAACCCAACGATAGTTATTTAATAGGGTAGGCGGAATCGGACGCAAGTCGACGAGGGAAGAAAGGGTTGAAATCTTCTCGCGATAAAAATGCAAGGCATGAACCGTAGTGGGGGAGGAGGGAGAAGAGCCTACTTTGTGACCCCGGATCTGAGTTACGACTATTAACAATAGGAAGGAGAGAGGAAGGAAGGGCGAAGATAATAAATGGGATGGGAAAAAATAAAAAATAAAATAAAATATAAAGGGCAGCGGCCAAACAAAGGTATACCTGGTCCGTTTGCAGCCAAAAACAGGTACATACTTAAATTCAAGTCAAAAACGCACTCCACGTGCCCTGCCATTGGTCCAAAACTCGTTGTACCGGTTTTTGCTCCTTTAAAACCCAGGTATACCTGATTTTGTCTACTCTGCTTGACTTTCACCTTTTTTTGTCGTTTTTTAGCCAATCAGAGGCCCTTCATAGTTCCACCCTATATGCCCCCTATACAAATGCCGACGTACGCGGAGACCCCCTTCTCCCTTCGCACCTCGCACTACACGCCACTCGAGCGACACACATAGTATCTGCCTGCACACCTCCGCCGAAATAATACGAGATAGAAGGCTCCCCTTCGGGATTGTGGTTGACTTGGAATACCAGGGGTGTCGCAAGCTGAGAAGGGAGAATACAGCAGCAGGCGTTCGTTCCTCGTACTATTAATAGCAGCTACTCGTATACGTCGTAGCCACCGGGCGAGCACGAAGAACATCAAAACACTCTACTTTTCGTTGCAAGGAACGGCAGGTTCGTGGGGTGCGGTTTAAACTTGATTTCAGTATGTACCTGTTTTTGGCCCCGAACGGACCAGGTGTACCTGTTTTTGGCCGCTGCCCTTTGAAAGTGGGTGAATTTTACACAAATTTCAGTACCTATAAAACAACTTCCGAAGTTCTTATTTCCCTTAAATATGAGCCTGACTTTCTTAATGCTCGTTTTCTTATTAGGTGTTCTGAACTGTACTCGTACACAGCAAATGTAATGCATGCAGTAGATAGAGCACAGCAGTATTGCACTATAGTGTACTGCTGATGCTGCCGGCTGTGTCGGTTGCAGGTCTGCCGTTCGTTCGAGTAGGTATGGTAGAGGTCCACCGAAAGCGCCTGGTACGATCCATCCATCGTATTGACGCGTGTGTCGTTCCATGAGTCGTATTTGCGTCATTGCGTGCCTCGTATACTTCCTATTTACCAAACTTGGGAAGCAAAAACGAAAAGGGAAAAAAATGCAGATGCAGTACACAGCAGTGCTTGATGCCCGTGAAGCGAAACGCCCGTACGAGTAGCGGTGTTGTTGATCGTCAACGTCGGCATACTGGTCATTGTATTTTATGAATACGTAGTATAACAGGATAGGGAGACGCATGCTACTGTACGGCCTAGGGATACTGCTGAAGCACTACAACGTTTTTTTAGGTTCCTCGCTTTTTTTCTTTTTTTTTTTCCCTTCCCATTTATTATCTTCGCACTCCTGCTTTTCTCCCTCCCTAGTCGTAGCTCAGATCCGGGGTCACAAAGTAGGTTCCTCTCCCTCCTCCCCCACTACAGAGTATGTATACCATTATTTGTATTTTTAGACTAATAGTAGTTATAGTAAGCCACCCAATAACCGACTTGTCGAGGCACATTGTAGGCAATGACCGGAACGCAATCCCACCGGCTAGGTAGACCTGACACATCAAATCGTGAAAGACGCAGAGCATCCGAAGATTTTGTCCGGGGCAAACCCCTCGCGGGCGTATCAATAGTCATATCCCTCAAGGTCTCGAAACTGGCTTAAGGATATACCGGCTCACAAGGACCTAGGATGTAATACAAAGAAGTTGAAGAATTGCAATGGTTGATGCAGTGGTTGATATGTACAATAGTTGAGGAGTCCTGTCAGTGACGAAATCTTTGGGCCCAAACGTGCAAATCCTTCCCGTACGGGACGCGTGCTACGGTAGAGGTAGCACTTTATGGCTGAATCGCTTTCTGAACGATCGGGGTCCTTAACCCAAATTCATCGGACTTTCATTTTTGTGACGAATATTGTTTCAGATTATACTTCGGTCAGTATATTTCTCATCCGGCAGCACTTTTATTTTCCTCCGAAATCCTTTTTCTGTGAGGTATGACGCTCCTTAAGTGAGAAGCTCAGAAAAAACATGGTGCACCTCTATCGTAGCATGTGTCACGGTTAGTGTAGTACGGCTCATGAACTACTGCTGGAGTGCCGTGTAGAGGAGTATTGTATAGGAGGCACGAAATGCCCCAAACACTAAATACCAAAAAACAAAATAGAATACACCCGCCCTTTCCAGGTTAACCCTTTGGTACCTGAACCCATTCAGAACTGAACCCAAAGCTCCAAGGCACCTTCTTGGAAACGCCTAAATACAGGTAATTGTTTGGCAGGATTGTAAGAACTAGGTTGCAACCTACGAATCCTTTCTGAGGAATTTTGCTCGACACGTGTCTTTTCCGCCAACTTTCCACGTCCAGGAGGTGCCCTGCGAAGACCACCACATGGACGGCATGCTGCTCGAGGAACCACCACAGCCTCCCGGTCTTCCATCCGCCCCCCCACTTGCTGAGTGCCCCAAGGCTGCCGGCGCTGCGCCTTGTCTAGATATCCCGCGCGTCTGCCAGGGTGTGGGGTGCAATCGCCTGGCCAAATTCGGATATGAGGTGCGATGGATGCAAGGACGTGTTTGTCGAAATCCCTGACGACCTGATTGTTCCGACTGCCTGGTACAGCTGTAGTTTCGTGTGTGGGTTCTTTGAAACAGAGAGGGAGTGAGGGGCGTTCGCTACGTCTGGATGAAAACACCCATACGTTTGTCGTTTTTCTCAAATGTCCAAGTGACACACACAACATCTCGCTGCCGATAGACTTGGAGAAATGCGTGTCCTCCTCGCTGAGCCGAAGCTTCCACAGCGACAACGGTACAGACATTCCCAAGCAACGTTTGCGACCGATAGTCCGGGAGCACCGATTTTTAACTGCAAAGTAGCCAGCACCAATATGCTGTGCTCACAATCCGGCAGCGACGACAATCAGGTGACGCGAACTTGTTTACACTCTCGCATCTCCCTATTCTCTTCGTGGGGGTGACTGCAGTACAAGGCCCAACCCGGCCAGACGTGACGGTCTACAGTAGTTACATTGCCCCCATATCCCCTATGGAGGGAAAACTTGCGAAGAAACGAAATGTGTTGTTTTATGCGAGAAATTGCCCCTTGAGGATATTTTCCCAAATTCCCGCGTGGTCTTCCCCTCTCGGAAACCGCTAGACTGTTTCACACCGGACTATTTTCCCTCAACCACGTCTTCCCAAAATGGAGCCCGCCCATTCCCTCCCCAAGGTAAACTGAATTTGTGCTAGCGTGTTGGCCTGTTGTCTGTTGTAAAGGGGGCCTGAGCAAGTTTCACTGTGGTTTGGGTACAACAAGCGTTGGCACTACGTGGGGTGGAGAGCAGCCGCCTTCGTGCTACACCTAAAACAGAGTATGATATGCTCATGTTGTATCATTCGAACGATGCACACATACATACGGATCACGACCTCGATCCAGTAGCCTTTACCGCACCGCTGAATTATTATCTAGGATAAAGTATGGAAATCGGGGAATATTTTATTATAAACCTTTTAGTGTGGTCGACCAATTTTTCAAAAAAAAAAAACGCCTGATTTTTTCGAGACAAAGCTCATATAAGGGTCGGGACGGGGACGGGGTTGGGGTTAGGGTTAGGGTTAGGGTTAGGGTCTAAAGTAGTGTTTTCGGCGTTTTTCTGAATTTTCGGTATCATAACACTGGAACCACACGCGGGCCACAACCAAGTCCCCGATTTCTATACTTTATCCTATATAATAATTCAGAATTGCGGTAAAGGCGACTCCCTCGATCATCTGCAGCTTAACCTGCCATTGTGGGGTGATGTGCACGATTGGTATAGTACACGTCCAATCCATGAAACATGTGCTAGAGAATGACATGGTACGGCTCCCACCCCGCAACATAAGCTAGACCATACAGATTATACAGACCATACAGATCATACAGATCAGGCATGTGCCTGCCCTGAATGATGTTGATCATCAGGTGGACACTGAAAATCCTTCCCGATGTGCGGAACTTCGAACAAATGTCTTAGTGCGTTGGTGACACCTCCAGGCTGGCGTATCCTTTGAGGCAGAGAATAATATCACTCGCCATTTGATTGTTTCTGCGCGTCGTTACGTTAACGTTCATTCGCTAATGTATCGCTGTATCGATATGTCGTCTGCTGTTGCTGCAACCTCGTAGAGTAGTTGATTTCAACTGAATGTAAGTCGCTGTGATACACCCTCCAGGTAGCCGGCCTACGCAAAACTGACGCATTGAATCCGTGGCAAAGGCGTAGTCCAGACCGTCCTACTCTTGTTAAGGCATTGTGAATGGTGCTCCCCGAGTACCAACAGCACAGAAGTTGCTCCTATCCTGAGCACTAACAGCGCAGTCACGGCTATTTTTCGCAGGGGGCGAGCGGGACAGCTTGCGCACAGCACCGACTAGGAGCCATGGTCTTGAGGACCAAAAAGGGGTGCGAGACGCCCAACTGCCACCGCGCCGCCTTCTATGGTACGTTGGCGCTTGGTGACACTTTCAGGCATGCCAGAGTCAGTAGCGTCCACGACGGTGCCCAGATTCGACTAATGGGTTGGTAATCGTCAGTAACTCCTTCGGCAGCCTGAGATAAGGCTTTGGGTTTGGACATTTTAGAGGCGATCAGGGTTGAATCTGGGGTTAGGGTTAGGGTTGGAGTTAAGGTGGGGCTATAGTCAAACAGATATCAACCATTTGGTTGGAGCTGAGCGAATGGTTATAGAACCCATCGCGAGGGTCATGTTGGCATTGAGTTCTTCAGGGACTTCGCCGGGTTGCAGAGTGAACGTTTGGTTCTATGTTGAAGAGCGGTGGCAGAAATATCAGAATCTGAAAAGTCAACGTTGATGCCACTGTAATCAGGAGCGAGGTGTCGTGCATATAAACGAAGTATATATATATGTATGTGCGTGTGTAGATATTGCCATGCTGTAGTTGAATACGCGCAGGCTTTCCATCCGAGCTGTCGAACATGAGATATGCATGATACCTGCCACACCTGGTGGCCACGGTGTTCCTTCTGCCTTTTGACATGGCGATTTGTCAGCGATGGACCTCCTTTACGTCGTCAACATGGGGGTTCGATGGCTTGATTTTATTTCGTCAGACATGTCGGCTTGTGCTATAATCGCTTGTGCTATAATCGGCAATAGGCCGGGCTGTACATCGCAAACAAGGAGAGTCATCGAAATATTGTCTGGTGATGGAAGTTTCGGGTTGGACGTGTGGGACCCGGTGCATGATTCCCGTGCCGGCCTGACTGCGGCTGGCGGCAGTTTCATGTTAGAGGACCGAAAACTTGAAAACAAGATAGCGTTGTGCAGCGGGCTAATGGGTAGCCTCGGATAAGAACACTTGACTGTACGAGTAGTCGTTGGCTGAAACTCTACCTGGGAGCAGTGGTTGTTGTGATACATGGTAGCGTAGAGGTGTAAGCACCATGTTTTGCCTTCTGAGGGTGGTCACTTATGGTCACTTGACGAGCTCTCTACCCCACCCAAACAATGGTTTTGGAGGAAAATATGTAAGCTGCCTAATAAAAACTCCCATGGCCGGAGTATACAATGAAAAATTTTGCGACACAAGGACGGAAGTCCGACGGTTTTGGGTTAAGGAGCCTTTAATACTATTATAGGTCATTCAGAAAACGTTTCAGCCAAAAAAAGGTATACCTCTACCTCTATCATAGCACGCGTTTTGTGTGACTGGGTTAGTATTCCTAATGTGCATGCGAAGTGGTGTGACGGCAGGAGTGCCTCTCCAGCCTGAACACCTTAGAGCATGCTGGCCTGTCATCGCACGACCACGATCTCGTTTGTCCTTTGCCTTTTTGTCAGGTTTCGATTTGAAGGAAAAAGCGACCGCGTGCGGCGTTCACAAAATCCGGGGCATGGTCGACCTCAAGCATAAGCGCTGCGAGGTCGTGGACTGCGTCCGCCATCGAGTCTATGGCGCGCCCGGCGGGAAAGTGAGTGTTTGGAATGGTGCTCTAAGCGGAGTAGGTGTCGACACTTACTACATGTTTAATAATGTTAGGGATGCAGGGCTTGAATTGGTGACAGTTTCATTTTCCACAACACATAGAACCAACGGCATCATATTCAAGCCTGTGACGTTATTATGGCGACATGTTAGCGCAATGGCTCTGACTTTGATTGTGGCCTTAGTTGACTCAGCTAGTGGACGTTTTCGTTGAGTCGTTATGGCGCTTCTTCCGCACCGCAGGGAGTCCGCGCGGCGAACTCCTTTTTATTGGAGAGGACGGCATCCGTAGAGGACGGTATGTTTGAGGCGTTAACGATTTGCCAGTTGTGTAATTGGTGGCGGGTTACATATGTGTGGTGTTAAAAACGGCTTCGCTCAGGACAGTGCGCTTTTTCCAACCACTGCTCTTGAGGATACGCTGAATACGCGTGGCATTTTGGTTTGACTGTGTCGTTCGGCGCTTGATGATGTGGGAAGCGCGTTCGAGCCATACATGCTTCGTTGCACAGACTATGGGACCGATTACCAGGGAATTTCACGTACCGTTATATCTTCAGATGGCTTGACGTCGGCGTCGTGTTAACAGCTGAGAATATGCCAACAACCTTAGGCAGCGGCAAATTTACGATGAGTTGTCTTCGGTGCGAAGTGAGCTGGGGCTGTAATCACGTGCACACTGGTATGTATAAAATCGTGTTTTGTGAGGTGTCGAAAACTATACGAGGTAGTGTACTATATCGAGCTCCTTCGTCTTAACAGCAACAACAATATTTTGCCTGCTGGCAGGCCAGGTTTTGTTCGCACCACAAGGAGGCTGGCATGTGCAACGTCGTGTCAAGAAGGTGTTCCGTTGAGGGGTGCTTCAAGATCCCGACGCACATCTCGGAGGTGAGTTTCTATCGTGTGGCTTCGACAACTTTGCCCGTGACAAGCTGGGTCCAATACCAGCGACAAAGTTGTATGATGGTTTTCCAGGGGAGGCAGCATCGAGCAGGGGTCGGTGACGAAAGCATTGCCACGCCATCGTCTCTAGTTAATATCACCAGGATGTCCAAGCAGTCATCATATCTACACCTGGTAAGCATCAAGACTATTCAGGGGTCGGGAGGTATTAAAACCCCCACCGGTCGGATCAGGAGGTCTTCAAACTCCCACGGGTCGGATGTGGTCGGGTCGGGTCGGGTCAGGAGGTAACATGTGCTACCATAGATGTAGAAGATTTTAGCTGAGTTCTTCATGACGGCGCTCATTAACCCAAAATCGTCGAAGGTTCGTTCTTGTGTTGCACTTGTTTTCGTGTTTTACCTAAGACCACGGGATTGTTCACCGGGTGTATGCAGCACATTTGTTTATCTCCAAAATCAGTGTGCAGGCTACTGCAGGTATAGAGCTCCTCAAGTGACCACCGTCAGAAACATCAAGGTGCGCCTCTATTATACCGCACCATGCCTCAGGTTATCACGGGCCGCGCCAGGTCACCCTGGTCCGACCCGACCCTACCCGTGATGTTTGACCAGACCCGTGAACAGCGTTGATAACCATTACCTAGCCACGGCAACCGAGTGTATTCTTTGCAGCGATAGTTAATCGGTAAGATTCAAAGACAGGGTGACGAAGCGGATCCCGCACCTCCTGAGACGCAGCTGCCTAAGCGGAATGCTATGAGCACTATGAGCACCGCGAGAGTGACTTCGGGCGTGCCAGTTGTTGAGCCGACTGGTGACGTCCACGCGTGTTTTAGATGGCGTGGGGATTCGCCGTGATGAGACCCGACAATGAACGGGAATGACGGCTTGCCCTATCGATTGCGGCGCGTTTACAGAGGAGCTCCGGCGGTATTGTCTCATGCGGCACGGATAGGATAATTGGCGGATAACGTGTTCGCCATGTTGGCTGTGCAGTTGCGCAACAAGCTTAGCGGCGGAATCCTCGGTGTAGCTCCTTTTCCGGCGTTTGCACTGACGAGGGGGTTTAACCACCGACCAACCGTCAGCGTGCAAGCTCTTGTTTTTCTCTAAGGTCTTAGCCTGGCTTTCTTATTGGCCTGTTTCTTCTTATAAATCGAAAATCGTATACAGGTATCATGTACTCATGGCGTTTGCAGTCTCACTTGCAGGCGGGACGCGTGCTACCATAGAGGTAGCACTTTTGGGCTGAAATTATTCCTAAATGATCGGACTCCTTAACCCCAATCCGTCGGTCTTTCATTTTTGTAACGAATAATGTTTCATTGTCAAACTGGGCCGTGGGGTTGTTGATGTGGTAGCACTTTATGTTCCTTCAAAGTCAGCTTTTGGGTGAAGTACAGATCTCTGCAAGTGAGGAGATTTGGAAATAATCCTGGTACATATCTACCGTAGCATGGCCCGCGGGCTCGACGGGAAGGGCATAGCCTTTGGTGACTAAGGAAACCGCGTTTTGGTACCGTACATAGCGTTAAAATCTGCGGCACAGGAATTATGTTTTGGTAACGGCAAGGGAGTGCTCGCCATCACACAAGGTGGGTTGCCGGCAATTCGAACACATGAACCGTTTTTTTTCCTCTGCGCATCTGTATGCTCTGTATTCAGGAGGACAAACGTTATCGAGTGTGCACGAGCCACAAGGTGGACGGGATGATTAACGTCTCCACGACCCGGTCTTGTGAAGCCCCGGGGTGCTCTAGAAACCCGATATTCGGGTGAGTGCGGGGGGGGCATTGGTCCCGCCCGTGCACAGGGCTACTGGCCTTGCCACCCGATTGTTTTGAATGGTTTGATCGCCCCATTGCGGTATGTGTTCCGCGTCTATAATGCGTGTGGTTTTCGAATGCGGGGGATACTTAAGAGTGTAAGGAGGGATGTTTCCTATGTCGACGTACGGCAACCCGTCTTGCATCAGCAAAGCCGAGCTTTCGTGGCAGCCTATTTGTGGTTTAGAAGACTATTATGGGGGACCATAGTAAACACTAGTAAATAGGACCTACGGTACACAAACGCCAATATATTTATATACCTATTTACCTATATACCTATTTTTACTAACAATATTTGGTTCTATTTACTAGTGTTTACTATGTTCCCCCGTGACAGAAGATCGATCGATGTTTTCGCCTATCCTCGCTATGGCTGCTACTGCCGGTACTGGATACACCAACGAGGAGATTTTTTTCAGTGGATTGCTGTTTGACAATGATATCTGACGTACACAATGTTGCTGCTGTCGTGGATTTGCCCTAACCCCTTCAGAGCTTCACAAAGAAAATTCGCGGAAATATATGAATATTCCATCATTGACCACACACAGTCGAAAGGCGGGTAAGCGTATTGCTAGGTCCAGGTATGATAAACTCAGCGCCCGAAAACCCCCAACGACCATGCACGGAGTTGTAGGACAGCCCAGGAGCATGGTTAGGCAAGTTGTTGCAACCGCTGGTAGCATCCGTGTGCTATGATATGGCCTTCAACCCACGAGGTTAACGTGGCCGCATATCTCGTTCCCTTTGTTGTCTCACCAAATACCAAGCCCCTGAGGGGATAGCCCGGTGCGACTCTACAAGATGAGGCGCGTGCGGCTTAAGGGGTGGTATTGGTTTGACCGAAGCATTTCTGACTGCCGGGGCTCCTTAACCGAGGAACGCACCCCAATAAGGCACATGCCTTATAAGGCAGACGTTACCGTTATCGTTGCACACCATTGGTGTTTTAACATGCATGATATTCGTTGTATACCTACAGTAGCCTATTGGGTTTCCATTTTATTGTTTTCTCGAAGACAACAGTGTTTTGGGTGCGGTATGGACAGGTGGCCCAGAAACCAAGAGGTACTCCCCTATCGTAGGTAGTATACATGTCGTGTCATACCAGTATATCGTATCGTGCCATACCAGTATATCGTATTATGTCATACCAGTTTCTCGTATAGTGCGATACCAGTATATGACAGTAATAACCCTCGTATGTATCACACCCATGTATATGTATCACACCCATGTATGTGTGTCACCCGTTTATATATGTGTTATATCAATATATGTATTATATCATACCACTATATGTGTCATGCCAGTATATGCTATAATACGTGTTTATTTGTTTGTGTACCAATGCTGATCGCGCACCGTGTGTACCTGTAATCTTGTATGTAAGGTTCGAGGGGCAGCGAAACAACCGGTGCGCGGCTCACAAAGAAGAGGGGATGGTGGACGTCAAGCACGCCCGCTGTGTGCACCAAGACTGCAGCAAAGTCGCTGCATACGCGCTTGAGGTGATAGTGAACATAGTGAACATGCCTAAGGTAACGGGCACGTGCGGTTCATGCATGAGCGACGTGTCCCATTCAGCTACTGGCGCTGTTTTGTCTTCTGCTTCCAAGCGCATCGTTGTTGTTTTGTCATATCTAGGTTGCTACGCGTGTAACCAGCCAATCAATGTCCAAGCTGTAGCTGATGCTGTCATCAGCTTCACTTTGTTGCATGAATGTTTCCCTCTCAATTTCCCAAAGGGTTGGCAGGTTAACTTTGCTGCCAACAAATATCTTATTTTACCGGTTGGTGTAAGCGTCAACCGTTGGTGGGCTATATTGTTTGCTAATGGGGTGATTGGGCTTTAGGTGTTTGTGTATAACATCGTACTTGATACGTGGTTTCGACTTTTAGCAGAGCTCAGGCCCACTTTACGTAGTACTTGCGGGGTATCCCACTGCCATGACGGAAGAAGCCCTGGGCATCATCCACTGGAGGTGACAGAATACTCCGTGCCTAACGGAGCGCAAGTCCGTTGGAACAGTGAAACGCTACGCTTTTGAAGCAGGTTTGTTCAGGGTGGAGATAGGAACGGAAGGCGCGTCCTACGATAGAAGCAGAGCACTTTTTCGAAAAAAATTCTGAATAACGGGGCTCCTTAACCCCTTCAGAACTGGTCCCACCTTCTTGGGAACAAGTTACTTGGAATTAGTGAGGGATTTTGTTTCAGTTCTGAATGGGTTATAATAACCCGAAACCGGCAGGATTTCACTTATTGCGTTGCAACTTTGTTCGTCTGATTACCTGTACGAGTAGACCGTGGAATTGTTCATCGTGTAGAACTTTTATTTCCAGCCGAGTGTATGCGCGGATCTGAATCCCAGATACCCCACCCCCCCCCCCCCCCCCCTATATTGGAGGGAAGAAACCGGACCGTTGTGATCCCAGAAAATAATAAGTCAAGTTTTTTATTTAATTGCCAACCCCGCCCAATACCTCACGGCGTTTCGCGCTTGGTGCAAGCAATGTCTGCCTGGTTGGTGAAAACCCAACGCTCTCCGTCCCGGCATTGTAGGGATGCGAGGGTCTATGGTCATATGACTACGGCCGTGCACAACATGAGTACACCCCCCCCCCACCTCTGCTGGTTGGTGAAAACCCAACGTGCTCCGTCCCGGCATTGTAGGGATGCGAGGGTCTATGGTCATATGGCTACGGCCGTGCACGACATGAGTACACCCCACCAGCGAAAACAAAATAGGGGGGGTCTCTAAAACCAAGTTAGAAAAGGGGACAAAAAACGGAAAAAATGGTTTTCGCTCATTTCGTCCTGTGATCACAGCGATCCGGTTTGTTTTTCATTCTGACCTTCCTACGGGTGTGGTGTCGTTTTCTCTTTCTTTTTTACGCCCCTGTTCCAGCTGAAAACACATTTTGAGGGGTTTACTAGTAGTGTAGAGCTCGTTGAGGGAGGACCCTCAGGTGAAACATGGCACGCCTCTACCGTACGAGCACGCGTCATAATTGAACGCTGTTGGCACAGACACGAGGCCTTAACCCGATCGACCCCCTTACGTCATTACTTCGTGGTTGGTTCGCCTCAGGGGGAAAGGCCTCGGTTCTGTTACGGGCACAAAGAGGCTGGGATGCTGAGCAAGAAGCACAGAAGGTGTGCGCGGAGCCCGTGTACGAGGCAACCAGCTTTTGGCTTCATCGGGGGCAAGGTGCGCCGCGATTGTGTGGGATGAGAGTGTGAGTGTTTGCAAGACACAGGCTACGGTCGTAAATGTCCTTTGTTTGCGGGATAAACTCCTGATGCATGTTGCGGTAGGGGACGGGGGTGCGCGTCTAAGTAATAAGGCCGCACAGTTGAGGAACTCTTTATTCCTCGGCAAACTCCCGAGTTTGCTGAACAAACATAACCACGACCCGATGAACAGTGTGTATATCACGGAAACATATTGTATACCACAAGTGATATTCCTACGGGCATACTCAGTCCGGGAGCCCATGAGACAGAACTGTTACAGCTATAACCCTATCGAGGCATGTGTCATCTGTTTTCCGTTGCCTTCACTTCTGTGTAATACGATGTATCATGTTGCTATCGGAGTAAGAATGTGATGCGTGCGACGATGGGTCTAGCCTCCAACCGTGCTTTTTCTCTTGTGTGCTCGGGCATTCCATCCCGACACGCGCCGCCCGAGCTATGGTCGTATTTTAGCTCAGGGTAACTCTACACGCTTCAGGCTCAAACGGTCAAGCCTAGCGACATTTCCCCGTGCTGTCGCTGTGCGTTTTGTTTGAGATAATGAGATAATGGGCATGATACCGCCTCCTTTGAGTTCCGCGGTGCTACGACCTCTCGCTGATGCCACAGCAGCCAGCGCAGCAGCTTTAGTAGGCTCAAATACATATTGGGCTTGCCTGATTCTAACGCTTGGTTTTGTTTCGGTATCATGAGGGTATCACGTAATGAGGGTTGTTGGTGGCCTCAATCACTGACACACTGACACACAACGGCGGTCGAACAGCTGAGGTCGATATCCAACGAATAGCTATACGTAGTACTAAATATAATAAATATATGACATATTTGTCACGATAAACGCGGTGTAACTTTAATCAATGAGTCTCATTCAGAACAAGTAAATAATATGCTAAAGCGAACTATTTTTTCACAAAGGGGAGAGGTGAAATAGTTGATTTACCTATCGCCTTCTAGTTTTGTAGACTTCACCGTGTCCTCAGTTGTGAAAATGATTGTGCCGTTTTTAGATTATATCTATCTGACAGCGCGTTATCATTTTTGGTGTTCGTGCTAGGCTACCCTGTGCTCGGGGCACAAGGTGGACGGTATGCAGAACGTGTTCGACAAGAGCTGCTCAGCACCGGCGTGCAGGAAAGTCCCTACCTTTGGGCCTGAAGGCGGCAAGGCTACGGCATGCGCAAGTCACAAGACCCTCGTAAGTGCTACCTTGTGTTACCTTGTACCGGTGTGTCGCAGTGCTATTGGTCTTCCGTCCTAGGCCGGCAGCGAGTATGTCGGTCAGCTGAGAGACCTCAAGCTCCCAAGTGCAGTATCGGCGATACGTTCAGCTGCAAGACGGGGGGGGGGGCGGGTATTGTACCGGCGGCGGTGGGTGTGAACGGGAGGGGGGGGGGGTGCATGTAACAGGAAGGGAGGCATGTACGCACTGGGGAGGCTCGAGGCATGTATGTACCTGGGGTTATATTTTTTTGGTTGCTTCCGAAGTCTCATGTGCCGTAGAGATGGGGATGTCGTATGTGTGAGCCTCCAACGTCCCTCCTGCGCCGATTCATAGGACTACCACGAAATGTAACTATTATCGTGTGACGGCAGTACTGGTTATTATATAATATCGTGGTGGTCCTGCTGTACGGGGTATGCTGTACTAGGGACTGCGAATCGATTGACACAACGTACTTCAGGCTTCGAATTGCGAAGGCGGTAGCGCGCGCGAAAGACGCACAATTTTCGCCATGGGGTGCACGCACGTAACGTGGCGATGGCATATGCGGACCATATGTCATTATGTGGAGTCGACAAGATGGGGAAACCTCCACGGCAGATGCTGGTGTTGCTATGGCGTCGCTCCACCCTGTTAGGTGGCCGTTACAATATGCAGTAGGCGGTCTGCCACGGAAGAGACGAAGGAACTTATAGTCTTGGTGATTACGTATGGTAAACAATGATCGTGAAAGTGGTGGTGCAGGAGGGGGTGGCGATAGCAAAGACGGGAATAATGATGATAATGATGATGATGATGATGATGATGATGATGATGATGATGATGATGATGATGATGATGATGATGATGATAATGATGATGGTGATTATGATGATGATGATGACGATGATGATGATGATGGTGATGATGGTGATGATGGTGCTGATTGTGCCTGCTTCAACGACCCAACGCAACTCAACCAATGAGCCTCGAACGCTTGTATTCATGCATGCTTCCGCCTGTGATGTAATTCGTTGTCATTGGGGACACGTGGGGGTGTCGTTCTGAAGGCCGCCCATTCGTTGCACAACGTGCATTTTGATGGCAAACTCATTAGCCAGGCATGTCGTTTTTTGTTGCGTTTCGCTCTCTTGCTGTTCCAGGACATGGTGAACGTGCGCAATCCGAGGTGCGAGGTGCATGGTTGCTCCAAACAGCCAAGGTAAAGACGGACTCCAGGCACTATAATGGGGGTTGCATTGTTTTTTCGCAAACTCAACTATTGCACCAACACACTCCTCTATCGCAAGGAGGCGTGTTTCGATAAAGGTAGAGGTATACCTTTTTTTGGCTGAAGCGTTTTATGAATGACGGGGCTCCTCACACCCCGAAACCGTCGAAATTTCATTATTGCGTTGATGTTTGATTTTATTTCTGTACTTTGGGTATGGAATTGTTTCATCGGACACTGTAGCGTTTTCAGTCTCCTCTAAAATCAGCTTTCTTTAATCGTTCATCTGGATAGCATTTTCAGTCTCCTCTGAAATCAGCTTTTTGGGATTGTCCATCGGATACTGTAGCATTTTGAGTCTCCTCTAAAATCAGCTTTTTTGTGTGAGGTATAGACCTCGCGTCTGTCTGAGGAGGTACCCAACCATTGCATTGTCGGAATACCGTTTCGTGTCAGCGTTGTTTCGGTGCACACCTGACGTAAGCCCATGTAACTGTGCATCGGTTTGCACTTTCACGTTTTCTCCAAAAATAGTTTTTTAACTTACTATTAGTGTAGAGCTCTTCCAGTGAGGAACCTCAGATACAATCAGACAAATGCCCACCCTGTCATAGCATGCGTTGGTAACGACCGTCCTCATCAAGAAGGGAGAAATATGCTCGGCCCGGAGAAAGCGATCGCGAGCGTGAGGAAGGGGTGGCGCAAAACGCAGAGCATGAGGATTTAGGCGCGCGGGTACACGGGTGCAATCGACCGCGGGTGCTGTCTCCCTATTAATAGTTTTTTTTTGTGTTCAGTGCTGGAGAAAGGTGGCGTTGCGTATTTCGTTTTACCGCTTTTCTGTTGGCTGACTGGTTGTCGTTGCATGCGGCCAGTTATAGGTCTGACAATGGTCAAATCCGCGTATTTGGACACAAGGTTGAAAGGAAAGGCTCCCCTAACTAAATAGTGGGAGGAGAAAAGTCCTACGTATCTCTTTGTGCCGCGTGATATCTGCCGTGGAGGGAAACCAATGTAGATCCCTAACCGCACCCGCTGTCATCGACCGTAGACGCATGCTACGATAGAGGTGTACCCTGTTTTTTCTGAGCTCCTCACTTACGGAGCGTCATATCTCACCGAAAAAATGATTTTGGAGGGAAATAAAAGTGCTGCCGGATGCGAAATCTCATGACCGAAGTATACTCTGAAACATTATTCGCCACAAAAATGAAAAAACGACGAATTTGGGTTAAGGAGCCCGATCGTTCAGAAAACGATTCAGCCAAAAAGTGCTACCTCTACCGTAGCACGCGTCCGTATTTTCTTGCTTCAATGTCAGCCGTACCCCCCTCACCGTCGACAACATATTGGCGCCGCTGCCGTCACCCCCGTTCGTATCCGTCAAGGTTTGGAACACTGGGTGACAAGCCGCGAGTGTGCCTGGACCACACGCAGACCGGAATGACAGAGCTCAGACCCGCGCATCAAGGACGAGCGAAGAAGCTGAAGACTTCTGACGCCGGTTCGTTTCCTGGGGCAAGTTCTCCTGCGTCCTTGCTGCCTGATTTACCGCACACCGGGCGGTTGGCTGGTGACGGCGGGCAACCGGCGGTGCCCCATCTTGCGTTCCTGCCGCCGTCGATGGCTGTGATGACACGTACGAGCATTCTACAAGGGGTCGGGTTTGACCGGGTTGCGCCGCAAGCGGTTGACCCGCAGGGAATCATGCCGCAGGCGTTTATGTCGGGGGGGTTCTCGTCGCAAGGATTCGCCTCGGCAGGGTTCTCAGCGCAGGGCGTTGTGCCTCAAGGTACTACTACTGAGGAAATGTCGCAAGTGCCCGTCGCAGGAGTGTCGGGGACGGAGGGAGCTGCTGGGAACAATGACATGCCGGCTTCCGACGCGCTGCAGGCCGTTGAGCCGAATTCAACTGGCCTGCAACCAACGGCTATGTCGCCGCCGGCGATGGTAAGGGGACAGCCCGCTTCGACGCATCCAGTTGACCTGGAGCCAGAGGAAGCGGTGTCTGCGATGTCAACAGGACAGTCCGTTTCGACACATTCGAGTGGTCTGCCGTCAGAGGCAGCGCCACCGGTGTTCACGACGACAGGATCTCCCCTTCCCCCGAATCCAACGGACCTGAACTCGACGGACGTGTCGCCGGCGACGACGGCAGGAGAGCCCGATTCGTCGAATTCTACTGGTCTGCAGTCGGAGTCAATAACGCGAACGACATCAACAAGAGGACAGCTCGTTTCGACGCATGCGGCTGGTCTGCAGCCAGAGTCAATGGCGCCGGAGATGGCGATAAGACAACCCATTTCCCCAAGTTCAACGACTCTGCACTCAACGGAAATGTCGCCGGCGATGGCGACAGGGCAGCCCGATGCGATGCACTCCACTGGTCTGCAGCCAGAGTCAGTGGACACTGCGGGTTCAACAGGTGTGGTCGACATGCCGATGGGGGCCCCGGGTCGTGTGCCAAACGCTGCGCCCCCTACCATGCAGCCGGCGGTTTACGGAAGCCAGGCGTGTCAGAAGCACAAGCAGGTGCGCTTGAAGCGTCGTATTTACATGTTTTATCCGAAAGCGTGCAGCGATCGCCCTTTGTTTCCGTGCGGTTATCGTTGACGCGATGACAATACCGTGCGATGTTTGAAAGTAGGTAGACGCCCGCCTCACACCTATGGTACAGACTAAGAACTGGTTGTGCTGGCAACATATCACGGCCTGTACATCAATCTACTAGTAACTGCAACCAAAGATATCTGGAGACAAACGTGTTGGCCTCCGGCGGACGGTAGGTAAGGAACTCCCCCGCACTAAAATAGGGCGGAAAGTTCAGACGGTCGTACAAAACTATCGTTTCGCGAAATAGTTGGTTGGAAGTGCTCGGCGCGCTACATGACGACGAGCTCACACACGGTAGAATATCTACGTGCCAAGTTGGAGCCCGCTCAGTGTAGGTGCCAGGAAGGGCCTTGAGGGGTTTCACACCTATCGTTTGGGGGGCCACCAGTGCGATCTCATATCTCGTAAGCTACAATGTGATATAGGGAACAGCTGTCTTTGCTTCGGCGATCACAAACGTTGCGGTCATGAGCAGCGCCAATTGTGGGGATCGTTGGCTGGTTTTGCGTAGCATATTGTCCGCTTCGTTGAGTTGCCGTCTGTAGATGCGGATGGTACGAGGTAAAGGTCGGAAGGACAAATGTTGCCGTAACACAAGAGCGCTCTCGTTAGATTCTAATGGTCGCATTGTATGCCACTGGCGCTGTCATGCCGGCAACCGTTAAGGCGCGATGAATGACAGCCTGCTCTCTTGTTATCTCCAACGATGACCCGAAAACAAAGAAGAAAAAATAAAACATTCAGCCTCGGAGGTAGTTTGTGCTGCTGGTTAACCTTGACGCAAATACTGCAGGCGTTTCGACTGTCACGCTCAATTGATTAGCTCGTTCGTACCCAGGTCTACAGATAATCCAAACGTGATGCCGTACCGGACACCAATTAAGAAACAGGAAAGCTGTTCCAGGGTGGACTAGTCACTTGGCATGGGGTGCGTTCTACACTAAATTGAGTATAATGACCGATGCGTTTATTTCCCTCCTGGCAATCTCAGCCTGCCTGCCATATTTTGCTCGTTCTCTAAATGTTTCCTGTTCTCAGTGAACACTCTCGTGCCCACCACTGCTGCGGAAACAATGTTGATTATTTTCCCTATAAATAACGCTCTTCCTTCGCCAGGGCGGAATGACGTACGGCTTCGGGTCGAGGTGCCGCTTCGGAGGGTGCGTGGAGCAACCGCAGTACGGGTTTGATGACGAGGGTCCACGGTTCTGCGGGTGTCACAAGAGAGACGGCATGTCGGCCAGGTGGGACAGCAGCATTTGGCGCTTTACAAAGGGAAAGTTGCGAACGTTGAATGAATGTATTGCTACATCCCATAATCTGCTTCACGAAGCTGCCTCGGCTCTACTACAGGGAGCTTCAGCGTTGTGCTTACCCTTCCGCTATGGCACTATTAATATGTTATTAGTACATTGAATACGTCAGACACATGCTACGGTAGGGGAGAGGGGTGTGCCTATCGATAAGGAAGCTTTTCGTTTGAGGGGACCGGTACTCCAGTAATGCTACAGTTGTACCTCGCCTCACAAAATCGGCCCATGACTAAATATTTCAATGCGATCCCGATCAGCAATTCTCTCGCCTGGGTGCTTAAGTTCCTGGTATCCAAGCAATATAAGTATGAATGGACGCGTGCAAGGATAGAGGCAGTACTTTGTTTCTGAAATGTTTTCGGAATGGTCTATTGAAGGCTCCTTATCCCAAGATCGTCGTATTTTGATTTCACTCTTGTGTTGCAATACTGTTCATTGTATGCTTAGCCCACGGTACTGGTCATCGTGTATACAGCCCATTTATTGTCTTCCGAAATCAGTGTGCAGGCTACTGCAGGTATAGAGCTCCTCAAGTGACCACCGTCAGCAAATACGTGGTGCCCCTCTATTATACCACAGCGCGCGTCAAGGTATAGATAACGATGTCATTGGGTAGTGCCTCAGCGGCGGAGTGTACTAATGGTCAGTCAGAAACAGTCTAGGACGAAGGCTACGGTAGAGGTGCACCATGCTGTTTCTGGGCGCGGTTACCTCAGGAGCTCTATCGTACCTCACCAAACAAAACTGAGTTTAAAGGGAAACTAAAGTGCTGCGTACCTGATGCACAATCCCATGGCCTACTGTTAGCACTTTTTTTTTTATTTTTCCTTCCCATTTATTATCTTCGCACTTCCGTCTCTCCCTCCCTAGTCGTAACTCAGATCCGGGGTCACAAAGTGGGCTCCTCTCCCTCCTCCCCCACTACGGTTCTTGCCTTGATTTTTATCGCGCAGAGGCTTCAGCCTTCCCAACGCTCGTCGACTTTCATCGAATTTTGCTAACTCACGCTCTCGCGCTTTCTGCTAGTCAAGATATGTTTTATTTTTATCGCGCAGAGGGTTCAGCCTTCCCAACGCTCGTCGACTTTCATCGAATTTTGCTAACTCACGCTCTCGCGCTTTCTGCTAGTCAAGATATTTTTTTGCGAGAAAAAGTGCCTAAGAGCATGCACTCGGCGGGGCTCGAACTCGCTTTCTTGACGCTTACAGGCTTCGTGGTTACCTGCTAGCCCACCGGGGCGACCGGCACTATAACATGGAAAATCCTTCACCATGAAAATTAAAGACCCGAAAAATTGGGTTAAGGAGCCCCGCCTTTCAGAAAAAAAAAATGAGACAAAAAGTGCTATCTACCCCTATCGTAGTACGCGTCAGAAAAAAAATGAAAGGAAAAGTTACAGTATGTGGGTAATGTTTTTACCGTCCGAGCGATAATGAAAGGAGAACTACCTACCGTAACTCGCGCAGTATTATACTGTACTGCAGTGCCGGGTGAAAATGCTGCTGGAAGTGCCGCTCGCTTCCACTGGACGGCCTTGCTTTCGATAGTTCGGTCGCTATCCCGAGCCCCCAACAGTGTAACGAACATTGCATTGAGATGCTACCCCCCGTGTTGCCATTGACATGGACAGTGATGCTCCAGACCTTAAGCTCCACCTCTCCTTTGCGCCGCCACTGGCCAACTTGCTTATGAAGGCGGCGTATCGTTGCTCTGATCGCGTGCCATGACGGAGGTGAAGCCAGCACGATTAAATTGTATGTAAGTGGCCAAGACGGTCCCTGGTCGAGATTCCTGCCACGGCGATCGAGATGATCTGTCAACACGCTTACTGACACAGAACACGTTACTGTTCGTCAAGACATTTAATGTTCACGCACCCAACCTCTGTCCACCGACCAATCGCTTGCGCAACAGGACCACAGCGAGCACCGGTGAGGTAGAACCCAGCGGACGGAGAGCGGTGGACGGTCTAGATTCGCCGTCACAGGGGCAATCCTACGTCCATCAGGTGTGGTGGTATTTTTTGTTGCCTGCGTTGCGCGTTTTCATCATAAAGCACAACGGTCGAGCGGCCTTTTGAGCTTGGAAGTTAAGTTGGCCATGACAATGTGGCAACCGCGTATGTTGACATGGCGACAGCATGACGGCGACCCGCATACGGGTAGAAGCGACACGTCTGTTGCGGAAATTTAGGTGCGCTCCTCTTCGATGTGTAACGAATTGACGTATTCGATTCTGATTGCAGGATACACAAGGCCTTGTATCCAATTTTCCAATATTCCAACTGAAGTATCCGCTCATGCGAAACAAGGTATTAATGTATTAATCGTAGCTATCCTTCCCTGCCGAAATACCCGCCTGCGTCGATCTCCACCGGACACGAGTTCTTGACACCCATTTTTATCACTCGATGTGGCCACAATTCACGGGGCCGGAAATGTTTCCTCAATAAGATGTCCGTGCTCAAACACACTACTGGTTGATCGTTTTCAACGTGTAGATACGTGCTTCTCGCTGATGATGCTTGGCTGCTTAACTAAACGTGACGACATCGATACCTCTACCGTTCGTCGCGAATTTCGGAGCTCACAGGCTGCTGCAATGATGGGAAGTGACGCGGTCAAGATGCACCACAAGTTCTGTGTGTGGGAGAGCTGTCCGCAGCCTCCGCTTTACTCGTGGTCAGGGGAAGACTCTCCGCGTTTTTGTGAGACCCACGCGAGCCCCGGAATGGTCCAACCATCTACGGTGAGTGTGTGGTCAGGTCAACAGCAAAAGAAAAGAACACCAGCTGGTCTCTATGCTGCGCGATTGAGTGACGAGGGGCCATCATAGTTTGCAGAGCATACATACGTCTTGCTCCGATGGAATACGGTATCAACATCTGGTATTATGCTGCCCAGTATATGACAGGTGTCATGCCCATAGGTTTTGGCCGAACAAACGTGTCACGCCCTCAACGCAACAGCTTATATCTGGTCTCTTTGGTATCCGGTTGAGTAGCGAGGGGCAATCGTTATTCTTGTCAACGCCTTGATAATGCAATGGTTGCTTTTGTTTATACCCCTGCACCCCCCTGTGTTGCAGGCATTGTGGTGGTCTCTAGGAAGGAGTGCAGCAAGTGACATTTTCCGGGGTACATACACCCCCTCCGGGGTCTGAAATGGAACGTAACACACGGAACTTTCTTAGTAATTGGCTTGAAATGCAATGTGGCACACGCTACGTATGTCCTTCGAATTTGGCTTGGAATGCCATTTGGCACACCATATGTTTTTGTTTTCATTCGCAGATTCTACCAGCACTTGATGTGCGGCTTGTCTGGTGCGGGGCTAGACGCATTTACGCTTTTACTTCGAGTACTGCAACCATGATCAGATTTTGATTCCAAAGCGCCTGTTGCACAATACTTAGGTGTAGTGTCACACGGGTGACTCCCCCCTCGGGCTAGCGTGATTTTATGTTGGAACCTCCCAAGATGTATTACGTGCGACTGATTCGACGTGCAACCTTCGCCTTTGTGACAGGGTAGGTGCATTTCGTGGTCGATCGGGAAAAATCGACTATTTCCTCGGTAGGGATACTGAAACATGCATGCATGAATCGAGGTAACGCTGCCAAGCGGTTCGTTAGTGAAGCCGAGACAATATAATGTGGTGTCCTTGATGCTTCACTTCTGCGTGCGCGTACACAGGGCGGGCATCGTTGCCGATACCATGGGTGCTCGAAACGGGCTTGCTTCGCGTTTGAGGGCGAGGCATGCCGATTTTGTCAAGAGCACTGCTTAGACGGTATGCTGGAGGCAGAAGGTCGACAATGCTACCACGAAGGGTGCGTACGTCCGTCTTCTAGCACAGCACGTTTATCTTAAGTTGACACTCCACTTGCCGGGTCGCATCACGGTTGCCCCGTAGAAACGTACAGATACGGGGTAAACATACCCCTTGTAGGTTAAAGTTCTGGCAGATTTTAGACGGCGAACCCATTATTATTCCTTCGCCAGGCGGCTAACTTTATCACTAGCCTAATTTGTTTCACTAGCCTAATTTTGTCACTAGCCTAACTTTGTCACGAGCGAAGCTTTGTCGCCATGTGAGCTACAAATGTTTGAAACAGCATCAACAGGGGGTGTTTTTTCGTGTTGCTCCAGTTAGTAGCCTTGCCTCAAGCTGGATCCAATGCGTTGTTTGTAACCCGACGAAAACGTCGAGTTTAACTACGCGTGCCTGTTGTACCTTCCGCGGAAGTGCTAACGACTACACTAAGACGTCAGACCGGTCGCATGACATGCGTGATTCGACCTTCTCCCGTGGGATTTCGTGGTGTGTTGCTGTTTCGCTAGGTGCACCGGACTGGCGCCATACTCGTCCGATCTGCCTCCCGTGAAGAACGGGTATCCTTCCCTTCCGCCATCATCGGGTTCGATTTCGCCACACGTCGACGGTTCGGCATCGCATGACATGCCATCGCAAATGTCCCATCACTTTTCCGGCGATGGAGATGGGCGCCACGGAATGGTCGATGGGGCTATTGGCGCCAGCAACAATGTAGACGAGACCGGTTACTTGGGAAGTGGCAGCGGCGGCGTCGATAGCCAGTCACTCGACAATGAATACACCACAAACGTGCATGAAGAGGACGGCGGACAGTCGGCGCTGCTGCCTCCCTCTCCGAGGCGAGATGTTGGTGTCGACATGGCACCTCATCCAGACGAAGCTCAGGAGCACCATCCGTCGCCGTTTCAACATCAGCATTAGCGGTATTTGCAGTAGCATCGCCTCGCATCAGTAGCGCACCCGCGGTGCATCAGCAGCGTTGAACCAGCAGCGAATCAGCAGCAGCAGCAGCATATTTGCAGCACTACAAGTAGCGGAAACAGCACCATGTATATGTAATGCCCGGTAGACTTCAACGGTGACGGTAGCTGCAGATGGGGAAGCTATAAGCGCTGCATGACTGTGTGCTACGGGAAAACGCACAGCATGGTTGTTTCCATGGTGCATTGTGTGGACTTCTTAGATATTTATTATTGCTGTATGGTCCCTTGAGGGCAATGATTAGTAAGAGAGCTTTATGGGCATTATGTAGGTGCCTGGTGGAAAATGGCGGATACCGGTCGAAGGATCCGTTTCATTGACAGGGGCTCACTAGGAAATGGACACACATCTGGTAGTTTTGGCTAGGGCTTCCGGTTGAGACAAACGTATTGTTTACGTATTGCATCGCTTCCCCTGTTCTTCACCTTCAAACCAGCGAGTCGTACGACACGGCTGCAGTCATCTACACGGCCTATAAGGATCCAATCATGCTATATTACTGTACAGTAGTTGCACACAGTCTTGCTTATAGTTGTTTCGTAGAATGCAACAATTACAACAGGCGTTTACTGAGTGGTGTAAGGCTAAAGTAGTCACCCCAGTCTTGCAGGCGGTATACGTGTCCTCCAACCCTTGCCAAGGGAGGGGCCAGTGGTTGCAATCTCGGTCATACGGAGTTTCACCTCTGGGTGGGCGCTATCCAGCTGGAATGGCATGAATGATGAGGCCGTAGTGGTTAACCCTTTCGCAACTGCAAGAGACATCCCAGTCGTGTTTGAAGTGGCTTGTCTGTTCCAATACTGTACAATACTTGCCCCATACTTTGTCCCCAAAAGCCCTGGTGCACAGTTTTATAGGAGTTAAGCAATGCCGAGAGTAAGACTTTTATCACGGGAGATAATATCAAACCCGAGGTGTACAACACCTTCGCAGGCGTTCCCTCCTGGAGATGTAAACATATCCCCCTTGCTTCCACGGTGGGTGATCAGTCAATCTTGGAGAGGAATGCGGCGGTGCAGACAAAATATACCTGGTCGCAGTTCCGACGTCTATCCAAAAAGACATTCCGATGCTTCTCGCAAAAAAAAGGGGGCGATTACTGAAACAGGCCCCCTGCTCCGATCGCGGCTCCCAGTTACAAGAATTAGGTGAACAATTCGACGTGATGAGTTGACGAGTGGAGCGAAATTAGTGACCCCCTCGCATGATAAAAACTACCGGTAAGGCGCATACTGTGGCATTGGGGGGGGCTTTATGGGGGGGGGGGGGGACCGGGTCATATACTTATCGTTGACGACAGTCGAGGAAGGGCTAGCATTTTTCCGGAGCATTGCCCCCAGCGCAATAAGGGGTGTATTCGGGAGTGATGCCGTCTCGGTGCTCGAGGAACGCGTGTGCTTACGCTGTTGCCAGTTTTGGCTCAAGCCGCCATACCTGGGAACTTTTGTATCCCGACGGCTAGGGTTGTTTATGCAGTGAGCGGTGAGGGCCGTAAGAAACGTAACGATGTGTGCAGGGAGTGCTGCAGCCACTCTTACAACAGGCAACACCCCGCTACAGGTAAGGGTTACCTCGTACCTGGTACATGTTTCGAGACTAGGGCTCACAACCGACCGCAGGCCATAATTTGAATAGAAGATATCGTCGCAAAGACGTTTTGAAATCTGCCACGGTGGGGTGGGGTAGGGTACTATTTAGGCGGAAAGTGTTTATGACTGCCGGGGTTCCTCGAGCGAGGAAGTGCTCCATACCATACCATACCATACCATACCATACCATACCACACCATACCACACCATGGCATAGCATACCGCATAGGGTATGGAGCTCTTCCTGTTCTGCCGTGTGAACACTGGCTATGGCATGTGCCTAGCCAACGGAATAGTTCATCGAGTTGCACGTAATATTGTTAAAGGTCAGACCAATTCAGCGATACAGTACCGGACACCTATATCTTACGAATCAGGAACGCTGATGCAGGCTGGATCTCTTATTTAAGGACGGGTGCGTTCTGCTCTACTGAACTACAGTAGTAACCATCTGAGAACGGTACCTTTTTTTTTGTGGGTTCTGCCGAGGGCTGTACGGAAAGAACCAAGGCGACAATTCACACGCCGGTTGTGTCCAACAATGCCCTGAGTGAAAATGAAAATTCGCGTTCGCGTCGATTTTTATATTTTTAAGTTTTGCTTTAATTATAGCCTTGAAATGCTATTTTTGGTAAGGATTTCAAATGGTCAATTTTCAATATATTTATTTTCGGCTGGCTCAGGAAACCACATTCTAGACCCGATATTGAAAATGTGTTCCCGGAGGATTGTGGTGATTAGCTATACGATCATCATACAAGTTGTATTGTAGTAAAATATCCATTTTTGATGGCGCTGAAAAATTTTCCGTTTTCGGGTTATTATCGGTTTTTTTCCTTACAGCGCCATCAAAAATGGATATTTTACTACAATACAACTTGTATGATGATCGTATAGCTAATCACCACAATCCTCCGGGAACACATTTTCAATATCGGGTCTATAATATGGTTTCCTGAGCCAGCCGAAATTAAATATATTGAAAATTGGCCATTTGCAATCCTTACCAAAAATAGCCTTTCAAGGCTATAACTAAAGCAAAACTGAAAAATATAAAAATCGACGCGAACGCGAATTTTCATTTTCACTCAGGGCATTGTTGGACACAACCGGCGTGTGAATTGTCGCCTTGGTTATTTCAGCACAGCCATCGGCAGAACCCACAAAAAAAAAGTACCGTTCTCAGATGGTTACTACTGTACTGTAAGTATGTACGTAATTTCAGTACAATTACTCCCGAACTTCGTGTGGTTATGTAGATGTCAGCCTTCCTTCCGTATTGCTCGGTTTCTCAATAGGTGTCATGTACTGTACTGTAATAGTATGGAGCTCCTAATGATAGGAACTTGTCGACGTATGTCAGGTGCCTCCACTACCGCTTGATTTCTGACAGTGAACTATTCCGGCAAATGGTAACGGTTTGTGTACTACAACTCAGTCCTTTTGCAAGGTTAGGGCATCCTTGTAAAAATCCGATCTAGCTGAAAGCTCGCACAGGCCTCCTCCAATACTACGTACATGCCCAATAATCGGAGGCGCCTATTATCTTGACAACGGTGGCGGTTCGAATATTCTCGATGGAATCCCACATTTCCTCTCTGGGCCCCGGATAACCGCACAGGCCCCCCTTTAACAATGTGGGCGACGCGTGCTACGGTAGAGGTAGCACGTTTTGGCTGAATCGTTTTCTGAACGATCGGGCTCCTTAACCCAAATTCGTCGTTTTTTCATTTTTGTGACGAATCATTTTTCAGAGTATACTTCGGTCATGATATTTCGCATCAGGCAGCACTTTTATTTTCCTCCAAAATCATTTTTTCGGTGAGGTATGACGCTCCTTAAGTGAGGAGCTCAGGAAAAACATGGTGAACCTCTATCGTAGCATGCGTCGGGGGTACAAACCTCCATGTGGAGATATTTCAACCTATGGGTGATGATATGGGTGATGACCATCACCCATATATTTCAACAATGCAGCACACCAGTACGTAGGCGTACCGAATTGAGATGCTGTCGACGCCTTCTGGGGTTTGCTACAGAACAGTGCAAGTGCGTTCTTCAATGTCTCATCAACGATTGTGTTTCTCGCACATTGTCCACTGGGGGGGGGGGGTCCCGACCACATTTGCTCATATATACAATATGTATTTATAATTCAAAGGATTGCACTGCTGTAGGCGCGTATTTTCTCGATAACGGTTTTGGTTCGAAGGTTCTACATATGGGGTCCCCCAATGCCGCTCCGGGCCCTGGATAACCGGTGACACGAAATGTCCTTTGTCGAAAGAGAGTATGCGCCTACGAGTCCACGCAGCAAGCATCCGACAAGGGCTTCGCGACACTTAGTAATAGTCCCAATCGGAGCAAACCAGCCCCGAAAAAACGATGCATGGCTTCCACGGTTGGGCTTTCGCTGGACCAGCTTGTATCAGCCATCAATGTATTTTGGAAACGGGCTTATTTTGTATATACGGCTAGCCCATTGTCCAGACTCTCATACGTATTGTTATACAGTAATAGTAGTAGTAGTAGCAGTAGTAGCAGTAGTAGNCTCGTCATGACGATTGCCTCGCAAATTATTTGGCTGTTCGACAACGGCTTATTATAAAAATCGAGTATCAATACGTAGTAACTACCAGGATTCATATTAATAGTACCATCACGAAGCCCACACCAACACTACAAATAACACACACATAGAACAGCAGCTCGTAAAGTTGAGTATCTACTATTCAATCGGTTGAACTCACAGCTGACGTATTTATAAAAAATTAAAAAATTGAAAAAGTACCGCTGTCAAGTTGAACGAGAAGGCAAATTGCCTCGCGCGAAAATTAATTGTTGAACGTATTTTCAAAACACATTGATTAAAAAACAATATCTGGTATGTTTTTCCGCCCATTTTATTTTCTACATCCCGAAGGAGAAGGAACGGCACCAGCAGCAGCAGCAGCAGCAGCAGCAGCAATAGAAACATACGGAACAGCAGTACGAAATAGCAGCAGCACAGCAGCAGCAGCACAGGAGTACACGCATACATACGCCCAACTATGCCGCTGCTACTACTCTATCTACTTCAAAGTAGTACTGCTGCTGCCGCTGCTGCTGCTGCTCTGCTGTGGGTTACTACTTGTGTTCCTTTTTCGTTCTTGTGTTTTTAGACGCTTCTGGAAGTCCTCACCTGGCGTGTGCCTTACGTCGCGTGCGCTCGCGGGTAGATGTCAGTTGGGCTGTTTGCATAATACGTCAGTACAATACACATACATAGAACAAACAATTCTCCGCAGCTCGCAAAGTTGAGTATCTACTATTCAATCGGTTGAACTCACAGCTGACGTATTTTAAAAAAAGTAAAAAGTGAAAAAGTGTACCGGTGTGAAGTTGAACGAGAAGGCAAATTGCCTCTCGCGAAAATTATTTGTTGAACAAAGAGCTGTGTATCAGTTGGTCTGTACGGACAAAGAACATCGAGTAACTACGGACCTCTAATCGTGAAAGAATAGGTAGGTCTATATAGCATTCGTGCCTGACGCACTTAGCGGCGTTTACTCGTAGCTTGAACCAGTCTGTAAGCGTTTTTGATTGTCCACCATGAGGCGTGGGCGCGCTGTGTCTTAAGAGAAAGACCGCTTCACCAAGACCCGAAAATGTTTCGCAGAAAACATGGGGAATGTGTTTACTATTGCAAAACAACTTTACAACTGTTAAGCTACAACTGCTGTTGATTTTGTGGCTGTGGAACAGATACAGAGTAGCACAGCCGAGTCTGGCCGAGTGGTCATATTTTGGGTTTCCCACGCCGTGGTGAGATTTTGACTTTAGGCTAAAAATAAAAAGCAACCAATGAATTACCTGGTATTGCTGAGAGCGCCTTCGCCTTTGCCCATATCCTCTGAAGAGCGTCAATCAGGTTTCAGTTGCGCTCGCGATTAATTGAAGGCAAACAAACATAGTATGCATGCATCTATCCTGCTGTTGCTCCGGGTGCGTGCCTAGCGCCCGTCTTGCCTGCCACACGGTGCAGTCGCTTGAAGTTCGCACGTTTGAGAGACTGCGTTGATTTCCCGCCTCGTGCGTGGGCCCAAGGCCAATACCAGTAGTAGTACGTTTTAGACCCCCGAAAGACGAAATAAATGCGAAAATGAAAAAATTCGGTGGATCTTGAGGGGGCTGCTGGTCTATATGGGCTGTGACGCTGTGACGGGTCTTTGGTCTCCTCTTCACGAAAAATGCATGATCATTATCATTAGTAGTCCGTGTCGCCCACGGGGGAGGTGGGTGAAACTGTGACGGGCCCCCCTCGTCCATTTCCCCCTTCCCCACCTCCCCCGTCTCCTATTCTAGCTGATGTACGCGGCTGACCTGCCCCCCACTCTGACAGGCAACCTCAACAGCCAAACCCATTCAGAAGCCGCGTTTCCAGCCTGTCTCTCCGCCTTGTATTATTCTACACGCCCCACCTCACCCCCCTATCCCGGCAGCCTGCTCGGCTACGCTTCCCTTCCCACCAGCCTATTAAACCCACAGGGAATCCTCTCTATTCGACCTTACGTGTCCCACAAACGCCTGCAACGCCCATTTCTCCTCTCCTTGTGTTTTTCACGGTAGGGGCCCCCAACCCCGCTAGCCCCAATGCTCATACTATCCTTCCCTGGTGCAGCGCTAACTACTCTTGTATCCGCTCCGCCACTGCCCCCCTCCCTAGTGATCATCATTTCGCCCCCACCTTCCCCAGCTCACTCCTTAGCCAGGGCGTCGCCTCCACTTTCGTCCACACCTCCCACTCCTCCCCCCCGGCTCCTGAATACCATCTATGGGGCGGTCTCCCACCCGAGGGACACTGCTTCGGAAATGCGCACACAGCTCCCCACAGTCCAAGACCTCCCCCTCCAGCCCCCTGCGGCCCCACGCCCCCCTCTCATTAACTTGACCGCCCCTGTTCTTCCCTGGTCCCTAATTCTCTCCTGAAACGTGCTTCCACCGTGCCACCGCCCTTCTCCTCCGGCCGCGGCTGAACACCCTTCTCGGCAAGGGCTATGTTCCCGCTCCGGCGGCACCAACCTGGTGCACACCCCCCCCCCCCCCCCCCCCCCCCCCCCCCCCCGGGAACAATCCGGATGCGGCCACCACGGTCCACTTCATCCTCTCCCTCCTCCCCCCACTCTCTATGTTTTCGATACCCTCCTCCCCCACCCTGGTCAGCTCCCCCGTTTACGATCTCCTCACTCGTGTCTGGTGGCGCGCCTCCACGTGCCCCTCTTGGGCGCTTTCCCGTCGCCCTGATCCTAAGTTCTGCAGCGGCAGTTAAAGTCTCACCCACGTCTCAGGTAAGCATTCACCACCATCCGCTTCCCCGCCACGATCGCCTTCTTATGAATAGGCTTCCACTCCGAGCATCATTCTACCATAACTCCATCGGGTCATATACAAGCTTCCACTCCACCCCACCCCAACCAATGCCCCTTCTCTCGTTAGACCTTCCAGTTACCGACACCCTCCCATCTTGCACCTTGTCCACCGGGTCGACTTCGCAACTCGTCCGAATGCGCAGCGACCCGCCAATCTCCAACACACCTCCGTTCTTCCCCTTCCAAACTCCTGGGTGTGCCACTCCTCTCCTTCGCCCGTTCATTGTCCCCTGCATCGCCGACAAACTATCGCCCCTCCTTGCCATCAACCCCCCACCCTTCGCTGGTCTGCCCTTCCTGTTCACTCTCACCGTGTAGGCTGTCGTCACCACCCCCAACAGCTCCAGACCTTGATCGACAACCGGTTCTCATACCCCCCCTTTCCACGTTACTCTAGATCTGTCGATTTTTCTTCCCAATGCATCCACTCCCCCGGCACAGCCCCCCCCCAACCACGTCTCACGAAGCGTCCGGAACCAGGTCCCCTTGCGGGCCTGCTCCATGACTGTGACAACGGAGCTTCCAACCTCTCTCCTGCGCTCGACACGGAGTCGTCCACCTCTCTCCTCCCGTGCCAGTCATGCTTCGGGTCGCTCTGCCCGCTCCACGCCCTTCCTGAATTCCTTCATCAGCCCCTGGCTTCTGCCTCCTTCTTACCATTTCCCCCTTCAACCCCCTCTCCCTTTTCTCCCGCCCATTCAGATGCAGCTTGCACAGCTGCAGACGCCGCCACCCGGCACCGCTGCCCCCCCCCCCCTCCCCCTTTATTTTTGTATTTGCAGTGCACGCCCCACGACGCGCCACCGCCCTTCCCAGTTAATGGACTCGGCTCCAAATTTTCCCATTGTTTTCCCATCCCACTATAAAACGTGATAGTCCCATCCCATCCCGTCTGAAAGATCGGAGCCATGTTCGATTCCCATCCCGTCCCCATCAATAAAAAACTCCCATCTTCCCGTCCCGTTCCCGTCCCGTCTAGAAAGCATGTGGACATTTCCCGTCCCGTTCCCGTCCCGTCTAGAAAGCATGGGACATTTCCCGTCCCGTTCCCGTCTCGTCTAGAAATCATGGGACATTTCCCGTCCCGTTCCCGTCCCGTCTAGACGCAAATTGTCCCGTCCCATCCCGTCACAACGGGAGCAGACGATGATATCCCGTCTCGTTGACAACGGGAGCCCAAAAATTTTCCGCCTACGGCGGGCTAAAGACTCCCGTCCCGTCCCACACGGTGCCTGCGGCATCATGATAGTCCTTGCTTTTTTCCCGCGTGTTTCTTCAGGCGATGTCTGTTTTCGTGATGCGGGTCCTTGGGCTACGTTCAAGTCCTTCTCGGGACCCGCCAGACTGTTCTCAGTACATTTCGTGCATCGTGGTTTCTATTTACTCGTATAAGCTTATATCCTTACTCGTGAGTCCTCGCGGCTAACACTTGCTCCGCGTTTCTCTGATACGCACGTATATGCAACAATTCTTTTTTTCTGTCTCTACGTACAAAGGCATCCTTTCTGGCACGCTCTCTCGCCATCTTGTTGTGCTGCGATCGAGGGAACACCACGTGCTGCATCCTTACTTCCCTATATACTCCTGCCGTCGATCTTCTCACCACCACCGCTTCTGCTGTTGCAACAGTACTGACGCTGCTGCGTGTGTATGCCTGCCCAGTGTATATACATACGTGTGATTGTGCTGCTGCTGTGAGCCCCTCCCCCGGAACCCGGTATCTCCATATACTGGAACCACACACCTCCATTCCCGTTATTCGGTATTTTTCTCTCCGATCCGCCAAACTACAGACTGTCAAGACATTCTTCTACATGTTTTTCACTGTAAGCTATTGTCAGTTGTGACACCCGTCCATGACAAAATAAATAAATAAATGAAATCGGCATCGGCAGTCTCAAGATATCGAGGATCCCAGAAAATCTGTATTTAAATTCCCTTAAATCCTTGATTTTTCGAGCCTGTCAAGGCCGATTTCAATTTGTTTTTCGTGGATCGATACCTACCATCGAGGACTTGTCGAGGAACATATTTTTGTAGGTCAAGTTTTGATCGTGAGCCAAATACAACTCATAAACAATAACAAAGTACTAAAATCGATTTTCATTCTCATCGGAAAGGCAATTCTCAATTAGGAAAATCGGTTGTTCTATGATGGGTGATGACCCTACCTGGTATAAAACAAGTACTTGTTTTATAGGGTCATCACCCATAACAGACGCCGCGCGATGCGTCTATGGAAAGGTCTCAACGAGACACCAAGCATAATAAAACGAAAGAAAGAACACCAGATATTCATACCCTTGTGTGTATGTGTCTACCCCCCCCCGCCCCCTTTAACAGTTATAAAGGATAAAACGTTGTTGTTGTTGTTACTAATTGCCACTAAAGATACCTTGTAGGTACAAATAAATAATGCACACTACAAAAACCCAAATCACTAATTAATTAAAAATCCATCCAGGTGCTTTTAAGTTTTACTCCATAACCTGTCCTCACACACCTCTTCTTATATACCATACATGGCTACAAATAGTAGAACCACTCTATCACGTAAACTCGTCGGAACACTATAGTATACCTGGTACGTTTATTTCAGACTGTTTAATTTTAATTTTAATTTAATTTTAATTATTTCTTCCCCCACAAATAGACACACACTTCCTGAATTCTACAGCCTCAGATTGTGTCCCCCTCATACGGGATGTACATCCTACATGAGGACATATAAAATCCGTAAGTACACGCGATCGAAGTATTACACTCAGCTAGCAAAGATGAGCTTCGACGAAATCCTCGAGCTCACAGCTGTTGTTTTTTAATTTTTCAATACGACAGGCAAGACCTACCCTGCTAGCAATCCAGGTGCATGCAAGAGAAAAAAAAAGAGAAAAGAAAGAAAAAAGCGAAAAGGAAAAATAATAGAAAGTAAACATACTGAAGCAAATCAACAATTAAGCAACCAAACAAAAGCAGACAAAAGAAAAAGAAAAAAGTTTCGTGCTTCTCCCAGATGAGATGCGACATCTAGTTAAAAGAAACCAAATGAACTGAAATGAAACGAAACGAAATGAAATGAAATGAACCAAGAACCGAAAAAAACAGTGCCAACAAAGCAAGACTGAGAACTACAGGAAAAGACAGGCAGCCAGAGCACACCAAAAGTACCTTCCAGTCAGCTGAGGCAGGTTTGTGCCGGTAGTACAGGCAGGTTCTACCAGCTAGTCGGTCTGGTACTGGTATCTACTCTGTTTGCCGTCTCTTTCCTGCTTTCGTCCGCCGCGGTTTCCCTACGAACCCCCCCACCCTCTGTCTCCATTCCCTTGGGCGCCACCCATACAACGGATACGTGGGACTTCCTACTCAGTTCCGTTTCGTCCTCGTGCCACACACGAGAGTCCAGGAAAGAGAAGAGGAAGTAACAAAAAACAAAATGTATACGTACGTAGCTAAGCAGCCAAAGAAAGTCCTAGGAAAATACGGGGGGGCGGAGAGACAAAGGCAAAAGCGATCACGGTAACAAAAATAAGTAAAACAAAATAAATGGATGATGCGAGGGATTGTAGCATCGCTGTCGTGCCCGCTACAACAGGCGGTACACCAAGCAAAAAAATAAAAGAATAAAAAAATAAAATAGAAAAAGATCACCAGAAATAACCAAGGGAAACAAAACCCAGTTCGCCATCCACCCAGCCAGGTAGTACTTCTTCCTCATCACAGTGATAAGAACGAGAGTAACAACGAAACTAAAGAAGACGAAACGAAACGGAAAAAAAAAAAAAAAAAACAAACAAACACAACACAACAGAGCCGCGTTCGAAGCAGCTACAGAGGTGCGCGGCACGGGTAGTCTAGGCGGGACTTACTAGTCAGCCTGGTACCTTGCTATCCTGTCGGCTGTCTCCCTCCTGCTTTCATCAACCGCGGTTTCTGTACGACTGTTGCCCCCTCCCTTCCCATTCCCTTGTGCACCCCCCGCGACGGATGCGTGGCGCTGTTTACTCAGTTCTGCCTCGACCTTGTGCCACCGGACCATGAACTGTTCAGCCGCTTCGAGGACCCCTCTGTACCACTTGCCCACTTTAGTTGCTGCAACGGTCCACGCTGCGGTCTCTACTCCAAACACCAACGGGACCTGTGCCGTGGACCCCTTGGTGGCTTGAAACACCTTGAGGTCTTCAGCAATGCATTTCTGCCAGGACTTTGGTTGTCCGCCCGGTCTGCGTCCCTCCCCACCCGTCATGGTCCTGAACATCACCCGACTGGGTAGTCGCCCCTTGGGTTGCCGTGCCACGGCTCCCGCAAAGAACAGCCGTCGTTTACGGATCGTCGTTTCGATGCTCTCGCATCGTGTCTGCTTGAGAGCCTTTGCGTACGAGAGGGTCCTATAGTCGCCACGCTGCCGACGCTGGAAGCCAATGACACGCAGGAGGATTTGGTGGTGTACCGATCGGAGCCTGGCGAAGTGTTGTGCACTGAGGGTCCACGTCACACATCCGTATAGCAGGGTTTCAATCACCTCGGCCTTCAACATGCGAACTTTCAGACTGAGTCGAGCCGTCTTCATGTCGTACAACTCTGGTCCGAACCGTTTGAAGCACGCCCACATGAGACGGATCCGTCGTTCGATTTCGAGTGAGAGGTCAGCGTCTTCGTGGATAATGCCGCCGAGGTACAAGAACTGGCTCGTTTGTCTATACCTCTGACCAGCTGCTTCGATAACGAGCGGCGGAGGAGGGAGTGTCTGGTCCCGTGTTCGTAGGATCATCGTTTCGGTTTTCTTTTCTGAAAACGTGAGGACTGCTGCTTCGAAGACAGTCACGATGACTGTCATTATTTTAGCGAGACCCTCCGCAGACTTTGAGACAATTACTGCATCATCGGCGTACCGCATACCCCATACAGCCCTTCGCACGCATGCCAATGGTACCTCTTTTCCAACGACTACATCCTCCTTGAGGTGAACCAAATCCCTCATGATGTCTTCGTCTTCGCTGAAGCGTACGAGAACAACGTGTATCACAGCAGCGAAAAACACGTTGAACAGCAATGGCGACAGCACGCAGCCTTGTCGTAGCCCCTGCGTGACATTAAACCAATCAGAGTGCTCACCATCATCTGTGCGTACGCAAGCGCGCATGCCGTCGTGGAACTGGCGGATGATTGTAAGCATCTTGGTTGGTATGCCAACGCGCGTAAGAACCTGCCACAGCAGCTCTCGGTCGACAGAGTCGTATGCTTTCTGCAAATCGATGAAGCACATGTACAAAGGGATTTTCCTGTCTCGTCCGAGTTCTTGTAATCGTCGTACTACGAACAGCATGTCGACTGTTGATCGTGTAGGACGAAAACCGCACTGTTCCTGAGGGAGGATGCCTCGGTCCTCGCAGTAGTTGCTGAGACGGGATGCGACGATTTTCAGCAACACTTTTCCTGCATGGGCAACAAGCGAAATCCCTCTGTAGTTGTTGCAATCAGTTCGGTCCTTCTTTTTGTAAAGTACCTTGATGATCGCGTCTTTCCACTGCTGGGGGACTTCACCCGTTATCCAAGCATTGACAAGAATGTGGTGGAAGCATTGGATGAAATCGGGGTGATCGATTTTCAGTAGCTCGGCGGGCAGGTCGTCTGGTCCTACCGCTTTCCAATTCGGCATTGTCTTAACGGCTGCCATCATCTCGTCGAGGTGGCGAAACGTGAAATTGTAATAATTGTTTTCAATCAGAAAATAATATCCAATAAGCCGTGTGACAATGCGAATGACAACGTGGACAAATCCTATGGTACTGTCGCGCTTGATGGTTAAAAATACCCAGAACGAACAACTTAACTTTTCAGACGTGGGCGAGATTATTCCGTACATTGTTCCTTTGGGATGATATTCTACCTTTCTACAGGATACTGTTCTGGTACCTGGGCCGAAATGTATATGGACCGTGTGTTAAATAATTGATACGAGTATTTGCATAGAAACATGCCCCAAAAGACAAAGAAAGGGCCTTGCATTTCCTCTCAGAGCGGTACGTAGGTACGGCAATATGTGCTACAACAGTAACTGTTGATTAACATTAAGGGTAATAATGTACACCCTCGTATCGGGTAACACATAGCTACGCCAATACAGTTGGCGGCGTGGCCACGTCCTACCCAACATAGTAGTGTTATTATTTATAGCAGCGGAGGAGCAATCACGTAACGCGGTAACATAGTGTAAGATGCCTATCAGTGAAGAACGTTGCAACGCTTGATGGTTATTATCATGTCTATTCTCGATATCAGCGGCTCTGGCACTACGGTAGCACAGCAGTGTTACACCGTGGCCGGTGCGTGTCCTAACATCGTAACCCAACGCGTTACGTTAGGATGTGTCCAGACTCGTACGGTATCAACGAAACATGCGCTACTGCGATCATAATCCGCCAATTAGCTAACTTCCTAACAAAGACTTATCATGCACGAGGCTCTACCGTAGGCGGAACACTCTATCTATCTAGTAAATAGCTCACATTGGTTGCGATTGGGTTCAGGGTAGGTAGTGTTCGGCATAACGCCCTAACATCAAGTCAATAGCGGTGGTCGTGTTTTCCATAACAACACTAACATTTTCGTTATCTTTTGGACGTTATTCGAGCCCCGCTTATTATTTCTTACAAGGCCGGATGCTGTACCATGTTACGTACGTTGGGTGAGTTATAGTGGCGAAAAACACTATTATGTTAGGGCGTTACGTAAAAATGCAGAAGAGTGTGTAACGATATGCTAATAATAGAATGTTACTCGAACTGACGATCCGCTTGTAACGTTACTATGAATGAGAACAGGACGTAGCACTGCATTGCTACGTAACTGTTGGACCTGCCATTCATTGCCCATCACAATCGTGCTGTCCCTCATCAAACATAAACTTTCGATACACTCCAAACATAAAGATGCTTCGCAACGATCGGCCTACAAAAAACCCCAAGCAATAAATCCTTAAACTTAGTTCCTTCCCGACTCTAGGGAAAAAAATCTCCAATCCTTTGCTATCCTCATTCCGTTCAACTCTTATTATTCCTTGGTCGGCATCCATGTGCCAACCCAAACGCCATCAGTATCAGCCCCCCCCATCCTCTCCTGTTCCGTCATGTTCCTCTCATCGCTTGCCGGTCCCGTAATGCGAGCAAGCACCCGTGCACTCGGCGTGAAATCGCAACCTGAGAGGCAGATGCCTTTCCTGGGCATTGCCCCCCCCATCCCGTTCTCCGCCACACTCGTCGCCAGCTGATCGACGAATTCGCGTCCTTCCCTTCCAAGACAGCTAAACCTTTCCACCGCAACGGACGCGTGTTACGATAGAGGTATACCGTTATTTGGCCGAAACGTTTTCTGAGTGACGCGGCAACTTAACCAAAACTCGTCGGAATTGCATTACTGTGTTGCAAACTGAGTCAAGGGTGACAAGTTAATGTCTACGATAGGGGTAGTACTTTTTGGCTGAAAGGTTTTCTGAATGAGGGTGTTCCTTAACCCAAAATCGTCAGACTTTCATCATTATTGTGATGCAATATTTTTCGTTTGACACTTAACCCATTTAGGACTGCAGTCCCGATGTGGGGACAAAACACTTGGAATTACTGTAGATTGAAATATGTATTTCTAGACAGTGCAGTTCTACGTAAAAGGGTCAAGACCATGGGATTGTTCATCGGGTATGTAGTATATATATACCAGGTAGCACTTTTAGTTTCCCCAAAATCCGCTTTTGGGTGAGGTTTCGAGCTTCTCCAGTGACCACCCTCAGCAAAACAGTGGTGCATCTACACATCTACACACCTATACCGTAGCATGCATCGCTCGTGAAAAGACACATGTCCAACGCGGGCGTAGTGGTTGCGCTTTCTTTCGTGCCTCAGAAGTTGAAGCAGCTGATCCGTCTTGGTCGGCATTTCCGGCACGCAGGTGAACCCCCGCTTGGGGGCCCGCGTAGGTAACGTCGATCAGTAAGCATTTGTGTCGGGAATCCGATGCAGACGCGTTTCGGAGGCCTTCCCTTTCGACAACGATGCCCATACGTAGGTCTAGGTCGGCGTTAAAGGGCGCACCGCTTTCGACTAGGTGGTAGACGGACATCCGCTTCAGGAAGCGGTAGGCCGCGTGGACCAGATGGCTTGTGTTGGTTTGCCTGCGCGCCTGCGCGGTGGCACAAACGTATATGTCGCGTGTCGGCGCTCGCTGTACCACAGGCGGGACGCGTCACCGCCCAGTGTTCCTCGATCTCCAGATGATGTTGACCTGCATACAGGAACTCCTGGGCTGGTATGACGCGTTGAGCGTCCCACGGCCTCGCTCGCAACCACGCGGCAGCTCGTGGTCCTGATTGGCTCCGTTTGCTGACCTTCGCGCAGTCGTGGGTCTCGCTCTCCCCGGAAGGGCCGACCTCCTCGGGCAGGCGTACATCTGGGTGGGGAGTCCGTCCAGAGATGTGGCATACCTGTCGTATCGCACCCATCGACTTGTGTTTCGAGGGGGTTTTTGGGCTTTGTGGGAGTTGGTGGCCTCAGCGTCGTGTGCTGTGAACACCTCTCTATCCGAACTCCCGGATGCGCGGACCTCCTCAGGGCGAAACGCCCTGTCCCTCCAGCCCCGCGGCACTACTTCGCCCATCTCCTCTTCGGTGACCGCGCCATCATCTCGGAGGCTTCGAACTCCCTTCCATTTGCTGGTCGCCAGTTATCCCCCTGGGCAGCGGCTATGGCAGAGTCTATGGCACCATGTTTCTGCCTTCTGAGGGTGGTCACTAAAGGAGCTCTACTGTACACCCCACCGAAATACTGATTATGGAGGGAATGAAAAGGAGTTTCCGAGGAACAATCCCATGACTTACAGTAAGTTTGAAACGAAAGATATTGCAACACAATCATGAAATTCCGTCGATTTTGGGTTAAGGAGCCTTTTACAGATCGTTCAGAAACGAAATAGCCAAAAAGTGCTACCTCTACCGTAGCACGCGTCCCTGTTGCAAGGCTCCTCCGTACCTTCCCCCCCAGACAGCCAGAGAGGCCCGCCGGGACTGCGGGTGTATAGCGTTGCCACCAAGCTCCCTACCGATGCGGACATCCTTCTCGCTTCTGCCGAAGACATTCCGAGCCCCCCCTGCTCCCGTTGACAAGCTAGCCTACGCACGGTGCTGCGTGAAGCAGAGTAAGCCGTTCCACCGTGCACCGCTCCTCGAAGAACGACGGTTCCTCCGCCGTCCGGGGTAGCTCGAGAAGGTGTTCGAGCTTGCACATAGCGACATTATATTCCCGTCGACAAGCTGGCAGCGACAGCTTTGGATGATGCGATTGTTGGCGAGGAGGGAATATCGTTTCTGGAGATCTTCTTCTTTCGACGAATGGCGCATGCTACAATAGAGGTGCACCATGTTTTTTCTGAGCTCCTCACTTAGGGCCCGTTTTAACGAAGAAGAAAAAAATTCAATTTGGATTTTTTTTATTCAAATCCGCTTTTCATTGGTCAACACACGCACCAGCACCAAAGATTAGGATCTTGGGGCATAAAAATTGGTGCTGGTGCGTGTGTTGACCAATGAAAAGCGAATTTTAATTTTTATTTTTCCAAATTGAATTTATTTTATACTCGTTAATACGGGCCCTTAAGGAGCGTCATACTTCACCAGAAAAATGATTTTGTCGGAAAATAAATGTGCTGCCGGATGCGAAATCTCATGACCGAAGTATACACTGAACCATTATTCGTTACAGAAATGAAAGTCCGACGAATTTGGGTTAAGGAGCCCGATCGTTCAGAAAACGATTCAGCCAAAAAGTGCCAACTCTACCGTAGCACGCGTCGAATGGTCGGAGGGGCGCGAACCGCCCTTTCCACGAACGACTTATTATGCATTGCTTGTCTGTCCCTCGTAGTTAACCTAGTTCTTTGGCAGATGATAAAAACGCACTCCATGGCATATTAGAGACATTTTTTTGTTCCCACATCCAATCGAGGGGGGCGGCAGGGAACGCTGATCGACGCTGGAAAGTATGGGGGGGCGGGGGGGCGCGTTCTACGATAAAGGTATACCGTTTTTTGGCTGGAACATTTTCCGAACGATGGACCTCCTTAACCCAAACTCGTTGGACTTCTATTACGGGGGACCATAGTAAACACTAGTAAATCGGACCAAATATTGGTAGTAAAAATAGGGAAATATCTAGATTTTTGTGTTTACCGTAGGTCCTGTTTACTAGTGTTTACAATGGTGACCCGTAATAGTCTTGGGTTGCAATATTTTTAGTAGTAGAGTGAGGTAGGCAATGGGGTTCTTCATCGGGTAGCATTTTCAATTTATTCCAAAACTTATTTTTCGTTTGTACGTCGGAGCTCCTCGAGTGAGGAGCTCAGGAAAAACATGAGGCAACTCTATCGTAGCATGTGTCGGGGGTGGGTACCCATGTCAGCTTCGCAAAACAGAGGAAGGCTGACGAACTATGTTTTGTTTATGTCTCCCGTCGACTCGAGAGTTTTGTTTTTTTGTTTGTTTTAGGCGGTGGATTGTGGAGGGAAAGCCTGTGCTACGATAGGGTAGCACGTTGCGACGCAAACATTTACAACTAGCTGTTACTTACTACTATTTATAGTGTGTGTTACTGACGATCACTGACTATTTCTGGATTTTGCTGAATATTGCCGAGACTGTCTATGAATGACCGTTACTGTATGTTACCTACTATTGCTGCCTTTTCCTGACTACTATTGTATTTTACTGACTAGTAATGACTATTACTACTCGTAAGGAACTACCCTATATGGTTGGAGCATCATGCTTGTTTTTCGGTATTTTCCGATAAAAATCTTGATGATGGCATTGTTCACCGAGCTGCACTTTCAGTTCTCTCTGGTGGGGTATAAAGCTCATGAGGTTGACTGCAGTATCATAACGTCAAAAAAACTTGGGTCTACCTCTACCGCAAGGCTGGGCGTACATAACACGTCCTTCGATGGTCCCGTGAGTATGGCGTTGGTCGAAGACGCGGCTCCTCAAAACGCCACTCCCACCACAACTTACACCTGCGCGGTTACGAAGCCTCCTCCTTACGAAGTGACAATGTCAACAGGGGAGAAAATATGCAAAAGAGGGCTACCAGAGAGGACTTGAAGATCGCTGAACACAAAACAAAGTTATCGCGATACACCACCAGGGAGGGACACGGGGAGCGAAACGTTCATGTCGAAAGCATGTAGAGCAGGATTACCCCTTGGTGATTGTGCACCTGAGGCCACCCTTGTGGATGAACACGGGGGGGGGGTCGGCTGACCCACAACAAAGTAAAGGCACGCGTGTGGAGCGTGTATCGTCGGGAAAGCAAGACCTTCCAAACCCACAACCCTGTTTGTGCCTTAGTGTGAGCGACCAGATCACCCGCGTCACCAACTGCGAGAAACGAGGGAGAGGGGGCAGCAGAACGACAGGAATTAAATCGGTAATAGAGGCAACGGTTAATCATCGGACTCGTCGCCGGTAGGGGTTACACTTGATTCTAGCATAGTATAATATAGGCTCAATATATGTTGACCGGTTGGGCTATTCGAGTGAACGACTACCCGTTACGTATGATATGGTTTCTAGTATTTTATCTGATTTAGGGCTAGCGCATAGGAAAGCGGGTCAATGTTGCGCAAACGAGCTTCTTCGAAGTCATGGTTCTGGTGCATTAGATGGTATTGAGCTCCTCGTGTGAGGAGCTCGGAAACTAAGGCACCACTCTACCGTGGCATTAGTCATCGACGAAGGCGGCCATCATCGTGCACCTTTGCATGATCGGCCAGGTGAACCATAAACCACACCCCCGGCGATCGAAACCGGGGGAGGGGAGGAGGGCGGGGGGGGTACTCATTTGTTGCTTACCTTAGTCATTTGAACATTGGCCACACGCATCCCTTTCGAGACGGAGCGGGGGCGAAAACACACCATAGAAAAGGGTGCGAGTGTGTTTAAGATTTTTTGGCAAACACTTATACGCAGAAGACCAACGGCACAGGCTAGGGAGGATAGCCGACGGTAAGATAAGAAACATGGCCGAAGGCAGGACATCGACAGGATGGCCGACGGCCGGATGGCCAGTTCGTTCATGGGGGTCGCGGGGATGTCCACTTAGCTTCATCAGGGAGGCCCTACAACAACACAACAACACAGCCAAACAGCGGCATCGTGAGCGGCGCCACCAGCAGTGATAAGAGCACAACACACCAGCACCCGCGTCACCGACCGACTCTACCACAGAAGGCCGACAATGGGGCCCACAGCGACGCGTCCGAAACCAGCGAATACACATAAGCAGCACCCGAGCTGCGTGCTGCGGTATGGGATAGCGCCTAATGTTCATGAGGCACGTCCCATGATTATAGTATAGTACTATGAATATAGCATAGTAACTCCTTACCCCACCAAACAGCCGACTACGATTTGTATCGTAAGCTACAGTAAGCCAGATGCACACTAAAATGGGATTGCAAGTAACAATATGCGGTATAGGGTAGCGCCTAATGTGTATGAGGCGCCTCACGTTATTATGGTAGAGTAGCTCTATACCCCACCAAACAACCGACTTTAATTTGTATCGTAAGCTAGGCAAGATGCAAACTAAAAAGGGATTGCAAGTAACAATATGCAATACACATTGGATGCAAACATACTGGGTAGTTTGAGAGTTGAGGAGCCTGAAAGTGCAACTCCTACCGCGGCATGGGTCCCAAGTCAAGCAGTGGCACACTTGAGGCAGCATCGCCCACTACCGTCCGACTCGATCAGAGAGCAAATGGGTCATGAGACAACACTTTCACCCGTTGACAGACAGCAACTCTGCCCTAACATGACTTGACTGACACCGGACTATATTTTTGGTTTCACAGTAGTGTGGCCCACTCGGTCCTATGCCCTTGACAGCGCACGTTTAGGCCTTGCTTGAAACGTCTCCTGGCATATTTGTCAGAGAGGGTCGACAATAGAGCCAGCAGCGGCGATGCAACCGACACCAGAACAGCGACGCGGAACAACTATATAACACCACCAGCGGACACAACAAGCGCGTCACCATCGCTCCGACACCGGCCCGACCCCGTCTGAGAGAGCCGAAAATAGACCGAGCAGCAGTGGTGCGACCGACACCATAGCAGTGACACAATAAAACAACACCCGACATTACCAGTAGCAGTGACATAAGCACAACAGTATCACCCTGCACACTAACAATGGGGATATAGCGATAATGCCCCCACGGGTCTGTTAAGGTGGGCGGCGAGGCGCACGAGACTAGCCATCACTGGGGCCGGTTTCCCACGACGGTATGGAGTTGTGCCCAGAATTAAAGTCAGCTTAGCCTGCAACCTGCCTGTGGTGGGCGTGGGCCCGCCCCAAACTTCGACGAGGCTTACAGCTGCTTTCTGCATTCATGGTATGAATGCGCGGGATGCCGTCGTGTGAACGAGAATCCGAGGTGCTCGTGGTGGACCATGGACGGCGCAGCAAACATCAGATGATGGTTGCGTCGCTACGTGATACTGGTATAAGATACGTATCGGTCGCGCGTTTTCTACACTCCTCGTGAGGTACTCAGATCGGCGTGACCCCCCTTGATGCTGCCACGGTCAACGGCAGGAATACTGCAAATAGATAATACAGCGAGAGTGGGAGTACGTAAAATATAGGTTCATAGCCTATAGACTATAGGCCTTGTCGCGGTCCGTGCTTAAAAAAAATCGTACCCAGTACGTTTCATATCTGTATTGCATTTTCGTTATATATATCCTTGCTACGTATGTATTTGTTATCCGAGCGAATGCAAGTTGTACCTTTGACCGCGCCAAGTAAAGATCGCGTGGCGACCCTTTTCGGAAGCTCTGCAATAATAGACCGCGATGATACTGGTTGTGCGCGCGTACGCACACAAAAACATAAAAGTTGACAGCAGCAGTAGTTAGTTCCAATATCCTGCTGCTCGCGTTCCTAGTTTTGTCTCTGTTTCGTACCAGTTACTTTGAATGAAGCACAGGAGCACAGACCCTTTACATCTGCAAAACGTAATGTAGCACCAGCGTGGACACTGGGTGTGCTGAATGTGCTGGATGCTGGGTGTCGATGGGTATAGAAATAACGGTTCACCCGATCATGAGGACCGATCGTCGATCGTCGATTCGTCGATCGTTCGACCGTTTTTTGTTTTTTTTTCGTCGGTTACACTTTGCCTTTGAAACACAAACACGCCTCCATTTTGTGAAATTCAAAATACGCTTCTGCGTTTTCGCCTTTTTCTTTTTTTTTTGTGAGAGGCAGGGGCAGAGAGAGCAAAGCACTGCTGTGACGGCTCAGCTTAGGAGGAGGCTAGAGCGGCTGAGAGGGGTTGGAGAAGAGGGGAAATCACTGCAGCCGCGCTCGCTCGTGAATTTGGACGGTCAGCTATGCTTTCTTACTTTGTCTTTGATTGTCGAATTGGAGCTGAAAGCACCTCGCTCTCTCTGTCTTGATGCTGTTGGGCTTTTTTGGGGGAGACATGATGAACTCAGGAGTCGGACCAAACTGCGTTGGTATGCCACTTGACCGGGCTGAAGAGAGCAGAAGCTGACGCAATAGTTTCGAGAAGCACCTTGCATAGGATGTAGAGGCCTGGGCTTGTGCTTCTCGCAGATCTACATGACGATGGCGAGCCTCTGTCTCTTCTATTCTCGTGCGTGTTGCACGATAGAGCAGCAGCAGCAGCAGCAGGGTCAACTACGAGTCGTATTGCCTCTACCGCTATGGTCATAAATATAAAGGTCATTTTGTTATTCATATTAATATTTAAACGTTTCTTATTGTTTCGGACATGATGGTGCCTGGCTATATGGTACTCGTACACTTGTACTCAGCACTCAGCAGGGGGCTGCATCACGAGTCACGACAACAATTAACACAGCAGCATCAGCGGGCTCTACTAACACTTCAAGTGCTACCCAACCAATGTATGCACGAGCGCGACGTGTCGTGTCCATCACAAAAGTAGCCCTTATCAGCCTCCTGTGGCTTGCCAGGCAGAGGACGAAGAAGACCTATCTCGCCCGGGTTGGGTGGTGGCTTGAGGTGCTGATTCACCGTGCTGCGCCTGTTTAAAATTTGAAAATGTGGCGTACCCATGTTTTGGTAGCAAGTTACTCGGAATTAGAAGGGCTCGCCTCTCTCGTATTGCTGTAGCTAGAAGCAGCTAGCTGTAGCAGTGCTGCAGCAGCAGTAGTATACCAGGTACAGCGCAGGAGTGCATGCCACCTGCAGCTGGCAGAAGTAGTATCAGGTACCCATATCAGGTACAGCAGCGTCGTGGATGCCACATATGGGACTTGTCCTGTACTTGAGAAACAGGAGAAACCTGGTGCAGGGTGGATTTCTTATTTGAGAATGGATGCGTTCTACATTGACTTCAGTATAAACGACTGCTGACATTATTATTTTCCTTCAAAACTCCTATTATTACGTACCAGTACGTAGGAAGGCTGTGCTTCCTTTTTCTCGCGTTGTTTGTCTAACGTGCGGTGGTACTACTGCTGTTGTAGGTGTCTTACACTTTACAGCAGTATTATTGCTGCTGAGCGACCCCTCTCATATAGCAATACTATTAATACTGCTGTGACACCATTCTTAAACGACCTTGAGCATACAGCAGTGGTTTACCAATTTTAAGACCAACCCCTGACAAGCCCAAAATCGTGGTCTTATCTCTGCGATGGTCTTATATTTTACTATACTGACCATACTAATTCCGAGTACGATGTTTTTCCTCGTGACAAGCCGCCTTAGCTGGTATTATCTCTATTATGGCCTTAAACCGGAGTATGGTCTTAAAATGGGTTCACCACTGTTGTATACAGTAAACAGTAGGCTACGAGTACTCGTATATATATTGGGATTTAGTGTGGCGCTCGCCGCTGGGCACAATTTCGTAAGCAAATATTAACACTACTGTTAATAGCGGCCCCTCAAAAGTGAGCCTTTTATGTATGTTCTTATGTTTTAGCCTTATAAGGTTATTTCTTATTCGTGGGCCTATACTGCTGATCTGCAGAAGAAAAGCAACCAAACAGTCAGTGTCTGGGCTCGCTCGCTGATGTGCTGCCTGTGACGGACAGATTCTCCGCTGTTGCCTCCGCCCCGCGCTGTTCTATCCTAAAACCTACTTGCTGTACGTAACTACCGTACGTACAGTACCCTGGTATGTAGTTATGGCTGTACCGAAGCAGCACTCTGTCCCTAAATATAAGACCAGTTTTCCTATTAATATTAAATCCAAACCGTCCTTGAACTTAGATACAGAGTGGTAGAAATACAAGAGGCAAGTACCGGCCCTGTCACAATAATAATAAACCGGAAATACCAAATACCGGCAGAGATCGTAGCCTAGATTTCTTGATTTCGTATTGGAGAAAGGATGTGTTACACGTTCCACACCAACGTTGGTATAACCGCTCCAGAGTTTCCTATTTCCCCGGAAGGTTTGCTGTAGGTTGGATCTGACTGTACAAATCCGGTTGGATCTATACTGTACAGATCCTGCACCGAATCTTCATGGCAGGTTAGGATCTATTAATAGATCATATATCTGATACATCTGATATAACTGTACGTAGATGATCTGTAGATGATTTATCTCTCCGACGTGTGAGTTTGTGATGGAGAGCATCGCGGTATACGTAACGTCCAAATGGTTTTGTGTGGCGGCAACGCCCCAAACAGAGCTACTGTAGATGAACAGCGAAGGCTTCAGAGCATACTACAAGGACATCATATGCGGATTATACCTGTGTGCCCCATTCTCCGCATGGACCTGATGATGAGCACAACGCCCCATCTGTAGCTTGACGAGCTGCCGCTGCTGCGTGATAGGTCGTCGAGCTACAGGTGGCGCCTTGTATGTATACATACTCTGGTACTCTGCATGAGCTCTTATGTTGAAGGTGGAGTCCATGCACATGATGGCCGTGATGTCCTTTCGTGATAGAATTCAGACAACACCACACACCTCGGACAGATCATCTACAGATAGATCATCTACAGATAGATCATCTACAGATAGATAATCTACGGTAGATCAGCTACAGGTAGATAATCTACGATAGATCAACAGGTACATAATCTACAGATAGATAATGTACAGATAGATCATCTACAGATAGATCGTCTTGCTCCACTTGATGATGTAGATATTTCAGGGAAGAAATGTTAATTATCTGTATGATCTATTCACGGGGGACCATAGGAAATAGGACCAATTATTGTAAGTAAAAATAGGTGAATATATACTTGGTAGGTTTTAATGTTACCGTGGGTCCTATTTACTATGCTCTTATGCCGTACTACTGTAGCTCATGTTGCTGAGGGGGACCCGCAAAATCTGCACGATCTTGCATGTGTTTCCTGCGTTGGATCTGCAGTAATCAGATCCTGTGCAACCTATCACAACGGCTGGTGAAGAACTAAATGATATACTGGAGATCATCTATAGATAGATAGAGCATCATCTGTACGAGGTGTGCAGACTTGAATCGGCACGAGCGCAGTCCCTTGTCCTCCCGAGTGTTGGTTCAGCGGAAGCGACGTACGTATTTCTGTTGAACTACATTATGTACAAATAGATGTTTGCGGTCTCGTGGATAGGGCTTACTCCCCGAGTTTTTTGCTTCGATTCTTGAAAAGTACCTCCGTCTCGAAAGGGATGCGTGGTCAAGGGTAAGATGACTAAGGCAAGCAACAAATGAGTACGCCCCCCCGTTGAGTTAACTCATTGAAGCTGTCATCCATATGCAAGTCCGCCTCAGAGGCGGTTCTTAGCAGGATGCAGCTCACCCTCCATGCGACTCGCCCAATACCTCACGGCGCTTCGCGCTTGGTGCAAGCAATGTCTGCCTGGTTGGTGAAAACCCAACGTGCTCCGTCCCGGCATTGTAGGGATGCGAGGGTCTATGGTCATATGACTACGGCCGTGCACACATGAGTACACCCCCCCCCCCCCCTAATTGCACGCCGGGTCTGCAAAGGCAACAACTCTGCACACCCTTTTAGTATATGCTACTGCTGTTGCAGTTCTTGTAACCCTCTATGGATTTGAGAGGGGAAAATGACGACAACGATGCGACGACTACTGCAACGGCCACTACTTGTACGACGTGATTACGGGATAAGACAAAGTGGTGTCCGGGTGTCCCCTATCCCCGGGGTTTCCACCACCACCACCGCCGCCGCCGCCGCCGCCGTGGTGTTTTTTTACATATTTTAGTATATACAATGCAAGGAGCCGTACGGCACGGGCGTAGTAACATTATCCTCCCCCGTCCTGCGGGGCGCTTACTCTGCTCGTAAAACAGACGGTTGAAACGACCAAAGTGATATTTTTTTTGTTTTGAAGCGCTCTCTCGGGGTCCCAAGGGGACTATGAATAATGAGGACTGCTTCGTTTTGCTGTGGCGGCTTTGTGGAAACCCTCATTTTTTTGTGGACTATCGGTACCAGTAGGCCGGGTGGTATCAAGGGGCCAGGTGAGCCCTGCGGGCGACTAAGTGTTACTGTCAGGAGCGTTGAGTTCGCGCAGGGGTGCTATGATCGTGTTTCAGGCCTCGTTTTTTTCAGAACGGGAAGGTTGCCAATACTGCTGTGTACCGAACACGCTTGTTTCGGAAAACGTCTATGACGGGTTACCATAGTAAATACTAGTAAATACTAGTAAATAGGTCCTGCGGTACACACAAAACCTATGTATTTACCCATGTTTACTAACAATATTTGGTCCTATTATATGATATTTACTATGGTCCTCCGTAATAGTCGAGACCCTTCCGAAAAATTAATGTTGGACTTTACTATAAGTAGCACCGTTGCCCTTACTACCGATGTCGGGAAAACGAGCGCACTCATAAACGATCGCACCTATATACCCCTGCGCGACCTCAACGTTTTTTGCGGTACACGGCGTAGGGGTCCCCCGGTAAGGCGGTGGTGTGTTTGAGGGCAATATGACCGCCTTATGGAGGGAAGCCGCCTTATTCATCCCAGGCTCTGCGTGCGATTCCCCAATCGCGCCAAGCGATTTTGACCGCCTATATATCGGGAAACCGCCGTATTATACCAAGACCGCCTTGTGGGAGGGCCTCTACTTCTGTACAGCATAATATAGTATAGCTACGTATCAATAGTATCTCGCACTGCAGGGCATTGTGTAACTGTCGTCACCCTGTGTGCCTTGGTGGACAGCGTACTCGAAACGCCTCCCTATCCCTATTTTTTCCGGGGCCGCCCACGGGTCAGGTCAAACCTCGCGAGTCAGGTCGGGTCGGGTCGGGTAAGAAGGTGACCCTGCCCCGTCTGTGAAAGTTTGAAAACCTCTTGACCGGACCCGACCCGACCCGACCCGACCCGACCCGACCTGTGAGATTTCAAAAACTCCCTGACCCAACCCGCGGGTCAGATGGTGACCCGTAAACAGCCCTGTTTTTTTCGGCGCCGCCAAAATGAGAATGCTCGCATTGCTCCAAATAACTCTGAACAGCGTCGACGCACCTGTGGTGTTTCGCAATCGCAGGGTTTTGTACGTGATGGAGGCGAGGTATGACGGGGGTGGCGCTCGCGCACGTCTGCGTGGAGGAGCCGCGTCCGGCTACGTGACGCCGCCGAAGGTATGTCGAAACCCTTCGTAATCGTTTTTTTTTATTTTCAAGGTGGAGTAAAAATGCACCTCAGTCTGTGAGATCGAGGATCTCGTCGGAACTCATCTTTGCAATCTGCGTGTGATTCTTATGCTTCGTTCGCGCGTGCGTACGGGTTTTGCTGTGAGGACAAATGACACGCCTCTGGCCGGAAATTTAATGGCCGTTTGATACTGACACGATATTCTCAACGGATATGATACTGAAATTTTATTATCAACGGGTATCATACTGGCATTATATTCTCAACGGATAATGATACTGACATTATATTCTCAACGGGTATGATACTGGCATTCTATTCTCCACGGGTATGATACTGGCATTATATTATCAACGGGTATGATACTGGTACGTTACGTGTGCGTCCCCCTCGATTGGCTCGGTGTGGCTTGGATTCTCAACACCGTGACGTGTGCCAGGTATATACATATTTTCTCGTTGCACAGAGGAGAGGGTTCGGCACTGAAATATGGTGGTCAGCGCTGAATATTCGCGCTCGTTCGGCTGGCAGTACCTCAGGCCGCTCTCAAGCTTGGTCGGAACACATCCGCACCCCGGACAAATGATGATCTAGACCATGATTTACCGATCATGATCTACAACGGTAGATCATCTACACAGTTCCTCGCCTGCCCTTCAAAGTTTGGTCGAAACACGCACAAGAGTACGAAGCGTCCTGTAAACCTGTAAACTGTAAAAATGTAGGGATAGGGGTTCAGAGGCATACTACTGCTGTAGTACTAATACGCGGGACCACAGCAGTAGTAATAGTAATCAAGACATCAAGACCCGTCATACGCACAAAAACCTGTATATTCCAGAATTTGTACTAAGCATATTTGGTCCTGATTATTATGTTCCCCCGTGATACTATTACTAGTACTGTAGTAGTACTAGTAGCAAATCACACAAAATTTGAAAGTGCAACCCGATGAGCAATCTTGATCTTATAATAGTAGTAGTAAGGTTTTTGTCAAGAAGTTGGCTGCGTTTTGCTTCTTGTAGAATAGTCTGTTTCCTCGTACCTATATAACAGCAATCCCAACCAAAAAAATGCTTGTTGGAAAAAAAGTTACCAAAATTACTTTTTATACCGACGCAAGTGTTCTCGGGTTGGGCTACTATTAGTATGTGGGTTGGTTAGGGAACGGAGCAACTTTTGACTGGCTACGTAGAGCTTTCGGGTTCACCTCCTTTAGCCAATCAGCTTCTCGTGTTTGTCGGTTCCAAATATTTTCACAACACAACCGAGTTGGATTATCGCCAACACGCCAACACCCTATTGCCAAGCGCAAATGGAACTCCAACGGTGTGGCATGCTTTCTGTATTAGCTACATTAGGTCCTTAGTTGAGGGGTATACTAATATAAAAGTCACTAATAGTCGCTAATAGTCAGGAATAGTCTGTGGTAGTCAGGAATACTCACTTTTAATAATAGTAAAAAATAGTCACTAACAGCCAGTCAGAAATATGACCCAAACGTGCTACCCCTACCGCAGCACGCCTATACGATACAACACCAGCAGTGCATGCTGAACCCAACCCTAGCCCCCCCCTCCCCCTCCCCCTCCCCTCCTCATACGACTACGAGTACGGCCATGCATGGAAACCCAGTACACCCCCCCCCCCCCCCCCCTCCCACTCCCCCTTGTCCCCTACCCCCTACGCCAATCCCCGTCGCAGGAACGCTACCGCGCTACGGAGGAGCACCAGCGATCGCTCAGAGACCTTAAGGGTGGCGATTCAATGCTGTCGAAAATGGCGGTTTCAGAACCTTTGGTTACCGATGCGGCGTTTTCGAGTAGGGGGCAGACCCGGACTGATAAATACGAGGAGGGGAAGAAACCTCGTGAGGGAGAGCGGCGAAACCCTACCGGTGGCGTTTTCGAAACGTCCAGATTGGCGGTTTCAGGAACGGAATGGACGGAGCAAGAAGAAGGCGACGACGAGAGAGCGCGGCGAAACCTGGCGAAAGGCGATTATGTAACGTCCGAAACGACGGTTACAACCGATGCGGGTGTTTCGGCGGTTTCGGGGCGAGAATGGACGGAGAGTCCTGTCGTCGCGAGGAGGGCACGGGACGGTCGGTACGAGGAGGAGCATGAGGCGTTTCTGTGTGGAAGCGGGGGAGCGGGCGCGGTGCGGGGGATGCCGAGACCCGCTTGGGAGGGGTTCCGCGAGAGGGAGGCGTGCTTGACGCCGATGAAGGTATATAGGAGGGAAGGGGGCTGTATACGTGGGAGTTCACCTATTACGGAGGACCATAGTAAACAGGACAAAATAGTGTTAGTAAAAAATGGTAAATATATCGTTTTTTTGTGTGTGTGCCGTAGGTCCTATTTACTAGTATTTACTATGGTCCCCCGCAATAGTATATTGTTATTATGTGGCAACATTAATATGTATTGCATTTTGTTTGTCGTTCTTGCAGCTTTTTTTCAGTGTCTTGTGCTGTTCGTTCGCAGTGCAGCTGCGAGCCAGCACCGTTTCGCGACTACAGCAGTACCGGTAGTAGCTAACAGGCGCCTAGCTGACGTCAGTCGGTAGCCTTGGTTTTGATCTGATCTGCTACGACGTACGTACCGGTATATTGTACGGAGCAGTCGCGTTCTTGTTTTTTTGTTGTGTGTGTTTTGTCAGTACTGTTCATGGGTGGGGTTAAAAATCGCGGATCGGGCCTAATGGGGTCACCCGACCCGACCCAACTTGACCCGACCCGTGAGATTTCGCATACCTCTTGCCCCTCCCCTCCCCTCCCCGACCAGCCGAGTCATCGGGTCTGGTTATAAACCGTGAACAGCCCTGGTTTTATACGTTTTCGCTCCTTCTCTCTGCGCTCTCTCTCTCTCTCTCTCTCTCTCTTTCTTTCTCTCTCTTTTATAAAAATGTTCAAATACGTCAGCTGTGAGTACGACCGATTTTGTTGTGTCATTCAGGTGTCTCAACCATGCGGTTCAAATAGTCTTTTATGTTTCCTTTTCTGTGTGCCGAAAGGTTGAGACTGATATTTACGTCAAGCACGTTGCGCCAAAGAGTAGGTACGTATATATGTTGTTGGTTGTTTGTTGTTCTCACACGAGCCCGACGAAAAAAAAGTTACTGTAGTCCGTGGTTACAGAACAGGCTCCAATACATCTGGAAGGGAAGAATACCCCACGAAAAAACGAACTATTAATAACAGCTTTGTGTTATTGTATTGCTGGTTGTTTCAGGCGTGTGTTTATTGGCGAGTGTCTGTTTTTTGTCCGTCGTCTGATGGATCTGTAACTCTGTGTGTGTGTGTGTGTGTGTTTTTTTTCACTGGCGGTGGCTCCGTCATTTTTTTTGTCCTGATGCGCTTGACCAACCCACCCACGCGTACTCGCCGCCCGACCCTCTGCGCGATCCACTCGCAGGCTATCGGGTTGGTGGGACCGGCCGGCCGGATGGGCGTGTCTCCGTCAGTCAACGAAGCGGTACGCATTCCGCCGATGGCCCGACGGTCGGGAACAAGCGGCCTAACCGACAACGATCACTACCACTATCACCACGACCCCTATCCCACCCGCCTTAACAACTCCCGAGACAGCCAACCCCACCAACACCAACACCAACGCTATCGTCCCCATCACCCCGACAACAATCTCGACGGAAGCACCTCCTACGAGTACTCTCACTCCGGTCCCGCCACGGGCACGGCCGCCCTCTCATCCTCCGCGGGTCGGTTTTCCCAAATGGGAATAAGGCGTGTGGCATCTGGGGACAAAAACTCGCAAGCACCAGTGTACCCTCGGGAGCCATCCCGACTGATGGGTCAGAAAAGCACCGATCGGTTTTCCCAAAACGATCCGAGGCGTGACGCATGCGGTGTAGACAACAGGAGCGTTGAAAAGGTCTTGTATCCACGAGAGTCAAGACTAGTGGGACAAAGCAGTGAGCGGCTGTACCCCCGAGAGTCGCGACTCGTCGGACAGAGCAGCGAGCGGCTTGGCGCATCCATGGGGGGTTTGCTGAGAGATCGCAGGCGGGGGGAAGGGGGAGGGGCGGGACTGGTGCGCGGAGGTTGCGGCGACGGTGGCAGTGAATGTGGAGGGAGAAAAGATGCGGGGGCGGCCGTGGCGAGAGGTGCGGTGGAATCTCTCGCGGTTGGGGATGCGGCGAAACCTCTGACTGTTGGGGATGAGTGGAAGGAGGCACGCACTGCGGAAGGGCGGATGTGAGTGGCGGTTTTGGGTGGTTGGGGGTGGTTTTGGGTGGTTGGTTTCGAGAGGTGTGGTGAGGGAGTAGTACAAGTAGGAGTAGCTGGTAGTAGTAGTAGTAGCAGTAGTAGTAGTAGTAGTAGTAGTAGTAGTAGTAGTAACAGGACTGCGGTAGTACGACTTGGAGTGGTGAACTACAGTACATGAGCAGTAGCGGTTATAGTAGCAGTATTAATCACAGGCGATACGGGCCCTTAGCAGGGTAGAGTGAGATAAGTTATTTGATGCTGTTGTAGCACGTGGTCCCGACATATGTTACCCCTGACCCCCTGCCCCCCCTCGTCCCCCTTCCCCTCGATTCCTCTTCCTCTCCCCCCGCCTCCTCTCCCCACCTTGCCCCCTGCCCTTTCTTTCGCCTCCCCCCCCTCCCCCCCCCCCCCCCCCCCCATGCTCTCCTTCTGCAAACCCACCAACACACCACCGTCGTGTCAGTTATTACTACAACCGACGAACGCGAGTACCTCGGTGGACTCTTCCCCCTACAGCTACGTATGTTCCGGACCCCTCGGGCCCGTCAGGGTACCGCATTTTCTCTGTGGAAACCCCTTCCCTAGGCATCAGCAGCGGCGGCGGCGGTGGCAAAGAGATGAGTGGGGGGTTTCCTACCTCTTTGGGGGGCGAGGATGAGAGGGGAGGGAAGTCAGTGCCGGTTGTGGTCTGCGGAAACCCTGCAGCGTGTTCCCAAAGGGGGGAGCTAGCGCCGGTTGCGGGTTGTGGAAACCCTTTGGCGTCATTGCAAAGGGTGGTGGACGGGAAGAGGTCGTCGCAAAGGGGGGACGTGAAGGATTCATCCCCTGACCTTCCATCGTCGGCACTAAAGCATGGCATGAATAATTCACCTTCTTTTCGTGAGGAGGCGGTGCCGAGCCAGTCGAGCCGCTTGAGGGATGGCTCCCTGGCACTGACGAAAAAAGAGCCGGTGGCCCCATCGACCTGGAGAGAAGAGCCGTTGGCCTCGTCGAGGGGGAGAGAAGAGCCGGTGGCATCGTCGAGGGGGGGAGAAGAGCCGTTGGCCTCGTCGAGGGGGGGAGGAGAGCCGTTGGCCCCAGTGAGGGGGAGAGGAGAAGAGCCGCTGGGCTCGTCGAGGAGGGGAGGAGAGCCGTTGGCGTCGTCGAGGGGGAGAGGAGAACCGCAGGAGACACGAGTGCTTGAACCAACCGCGGACACAGCAGACGGAAAAGTGAGCCGAGAATTTGAGAGTGAGGCAATGGGTAGGCGTGGGGGGGGAGCTGAGGACCGAACAGCAGGAGGACTAGGAAGGGGAAGAGGAGGAGGAGGAGGAGAGGGAGGACGAGGAGGACGAGGAGGGGAATGGGGAGGGGGCGAAGGAGAGGAGGGGAATGTGCAGAGCTCGTTGAGTGGGAGTCAACATCTTGGTCGGCGGAGGTTCGTGGTGCACAAGAGTGGCCTCTGGTCGCCCACCGCTTCGTCCTCCACCGCCGCCGCCACCACCACCGCCAACACCATCGCCAACCCCAACACTAATCCCACCACCAACGCCAACGCCAACACCAACACCAGCCCCACCAACACCACCAACACCAACACCATCGGCAGCACCGGCAGCACAGCTACCACCACCGCCGCTGCCGCTGCAGCAGCCGCCGCTACCACCGCCTCCACGGCAGCAGCAGCAACAACGGCCGCCACCGTCGCTGCTACGGCCTGCTCAGGCGCAGCCTCTGCGGAAAGTCGCGTCGCAGCCCCTTGGATGGCGTTTTCTGTCAGCAGTGGCGACGCCTGGTTGGAATTGGAAACCCCTGACTCCGACGGCGCTGCCAAGGAAGAAATGGAGACGGAGATGGAGGGGGAGATGGAGATGGCAGAGTTGATTGTGGAGGATGCGGAGGGGGAACGAGAGGAGAGGGTGGGGCATGGGGGGGAGGGAGCGCAGCAGGAGGGGAAGGAGGTAGGGAGGAGAGCCAGTGGGGACGAGGGAGAGGAAGAGAATGTGATGGAGCAGTGGGAGCAGAAGGAGGCGGGGGCGGGGCGACAGTTGTTTTTGCAGAGTACAGCCGGATCCTGGGACAGCGGAAAAAAAATCGCGGTGGTTGAGCCAGCGGCAGGTCGTGGTGGTGGTCGCGATGGCGTGCGCGAAGGCACAGGAGAAGGCAAGGGGGGAATAAACTGCGGCGCGAAAACTGCCGGTTCGGAGGAGGAAACGGCTTTAAAACCGCTGGGTCCGAAAAGGGCCACCGAAAGCGAAGGCGAGGTCTCTGCGCGAACGGTCTCCGGAGATGCGGTGGAATTGAAGGGGATCGCACCCGTTGCCGCGATGTTTGCGGAACCATCGACGGTTACAAAAGCAACAGCGACGGTTACAGAACCAGCGTCGGTTACTACCGCAGCGGCGACGGTTTCGCGATCATCGTGGTCGTCTTCGGCCTCTTCTCTGAAGGAGTTCGTACACCGCGTGCGCGTGGATTCAGGAGGGAGGGGGTCGCCATCCCCTCCAGTGCTTGGCGTCAGTGGTGGTGTGTCGGCAGGGGACGACGCACGAAGCACTAAACGGCGTTCGGCCTTGGGAAGCGGTGCTATCGACGAAAGCGGCGCAATAGATGGAAGCGGTGCAATAGACGGAAGGAACACAGTCGGGAGAGCCGGCGCAATCGACGGTAGCGGCACAATAGACGGAAGCGGCGCAATCAGCGGAAGCGGCGCAATAGACGGAAGAGGCACAATCGAAGGAATCGGCGGAGGCGGCGCAGTCGGTGCCGTTTCGGAACCTGGCGGTTTCTGCCCCGGATTCCGCCCGGGCGGTACTTCCTGCCAATCGGAAGCCGGAAAGACCACGAGGAGGAGCAGGAAGAGGTGGACGACGCGATATGGAGATGGAAGAGAGGGAGAGCGGGAAACCGGGGATATCGCGTCCCCGGACCCCGGAGTTTACGCAAGAATAGGCGTGGATGGTAGGAGCGGGGCGTCCCCAGGTTCCGCCGCAGCGCATCAGATGTTCGGGGAAAAGGAGAACGACAAGGATAAGAAACCGGTGGTATCGGAGCACGTTGCTGTTGGAAGCGCAGCAGCGGGGGTTTGCGGGGAGAGAAGGCAGGAGATCGAGGGCGAGGCGGAGTATGATGATGCCGAGGTGGCGTTTTCGGTGGAGAAAAGGGAGGGGGTGGGTCGGAGGCGTCCCCTGGGTCCGGTGCGGCGGAGCGTGGAGCTGGGTCAACTGCCGGCCTCGAAGTGAGTTTGTCCTTGACCCTTGGTGGTCGGGCTTGGTGTTCGGTGTTTGTTTTTTTATATACGAGTACGAAGTATTTATTATTGGGTATGTATGAGGTACATAGGCGTTTTTGCTTGAGAATCCAGTATGTTGCTTTGTATGTTTGTGCTCTCTTTGTTGTTGGCGTTGGTACCAGCTGTTGTTGTGGAGATTGTTGCCGGTGCTGATTTTCTGCTGGTGTTGGTGTTGATGATAGTGTTTTCATCGTTGTGGCTCTTTGTCTTTGCTGCCGTAGTTGTTGTCGTTGATGCTGTTGCTGTTGTCGCCGCGGCGGTCATAGGTTCGTCAGTTTACTCCGGCTCCTTCCATTCATTGTTGCTGCACTAACCGCCATCCCCCCTTCCCTCTCCTCGCTGTCAACACCAACACCAACACCAACACCAACACCACCATCCCACTAACACCAACACCAACGCGACCCACCACCACCACCACCACCAACGCCACCCACCAACACCACCACCTCCACCGCCACCACCACCACCCCTACCACCACCAACACCAACACCACCAACACCACCCCTCCAACACCAACACCAACGTCACCACCACCACCTCCACCGCCACCACCACCAAACACCCTTCCGCGCACTCCCAGAGGCGAGACGCCCGTCCCCCGGGAGGACGCCACCGCCAACTTGCCACCGGGCACCCCAACAACAGCAATCGTAACACTACCGCGAGGAATACGAGGACGAGGCGGTGCAGGAACGGGGGCAGGGGGGGTAGAGCAGACGGACACGGTGCGTCTCTCCGAAGGAGGGGTTTGGAGAGGAGAAGAGGGAGGGGGTAGACATGTCATCGGGGAGGGATCAGGAAGGGAACACACGCTTCATTCAGGAAAGGCAATGCTGACACAAAAAAAAACGATTCTTGAACAAGATAGACGTCGGGGGGGGGGGGGCGGGGAGCGGGGTTTACTAGAAGAAGAAAGGGAGGGGGGGGGGGAGGGGGGGGGAGGGGGGGGGGGGGGGGGGCGGGGAGCGGGGTTTACTAGAAGAAGAAAGGGAGGGGGGGGGGGAGGGGGGGGGAGGGGGGGGGGGGGGGGGGCGGGGAGCGGGGTTTACTAGAAGAAGAAAGGGAGGAGGGGGGAGAGGAGGGGGCGGGGGGCGGGCTCGAACTCCCCGGATCATCGGTGCTCCAGCACAGGGTGAGTTGAGTTGTTGACTTCAATACAGTGCCCTACACCGTAATCCCGAGTGCACGTGATAATATTTTTTTTCTTTCCGAAAAACTTGAGTTTTTTTCATACGCGTTTCCTGCGCCTGCTGCAAAAAAAATACCGTACGTACACTAATTCCAAGTGGTTCTTCCCAAAAAAAATGTTTTTTTTTTGTGTTTCTGCTGAGAACAATCCCTACACCAATTTCAATTCCCCCCCCCCCTGTGGAGTGGGGTTTTACTCCTTGTTTTACCGCCGCAATAAGTATCGTGCACCAACTAATTCTAAGCATTTCCCCCCCGGTATTAAATTGAAGGAGGTTTTTTGTTTTTGTTTTGCTGCTGCAGAAAATATCCCAGAGTACACCAGTACGTAACTTGACGTAGCTTGTACTCATTAACAGGGTTTTAGTTGTCAGTATTCTACTGACAAAATTCAGGGCTCTTGAACGGGTCATGACCTCATTATACCCGCGGGTTGGGTCAGGTACTTTTTGAAGTATCACTGGCCGGGTCGGGTAGAGTCGGGTCGGGTCGGGTCGGGTCGGGTCGAGTCGTTTTCAAGCTCTTACGAGCCGGATCGGGTCACCCTTACTCGACCCGACCCGACCCAACCCGACCCGACTCGACCCGCGTGGTTTGACCCGACCTGGGAACAGCCCTGGTTTGGGGTCCTAAACTAATTCCAATTATTGTACAGGTACGTTTTCCCCGTGAGGAGGAGTAACTGTGCTTGCTTGCGGCAGGAGTAGAAATTCGACGCGAGTCGACGAGGTAAGAAAGGGCTAAAGTATGTTGTCTCGCGATGAAAATGCAAGGCACGAACCGTAGTGGGGAGGGGGGATAAGAGCCTGCTATGTCACCCCGTATCTGCGTTGCGACAATTAATATACATATGTAGGAGAGAGAGAAAAGACGGGCTGAGATAAAAAAATGAAATGGAACTATAAAAATAATATTTTCTTGCCCTCACTAATTGATGCTGTTTTCATGAAGTACGAGGTTTTGTCACGAGACTGTACAGGGGTACAAAAAAAAAACGACCCCGCTACTCGTACCCTTTCGCGAGGCCCAGGCAGGGGGGGAGGCAGGGGGGGGGTAGACTAAAACAAAGAAAAAAACACTCACTGAAGGAAAAAATAATCTCGCTTTTCGTCATTTCGTCCCTGAACCCCACCGAATGTTTCTGTTTTTCAATTTGACTTGTACGGGAAAGAGTGTACTCGTGGGTCGTTTCCTCCACTTGTCGGGCACCCCTGGACTGCTGTCTGTACTCGGCGCATTTTTATTTGTATCGCGCCGGCCACCCGGCAAGGGGCAACGTGATGAGTTTCAACGTTTATGTTATCTGGATGATAACAACCATTCCCCGAAATAATATTACCGAGGGAAATCAAGCAAGGAACCCTATTGGACTCCAGTAGCCTATTGGACTACAGTAGACTATTGGACTACAGTACGATACTATTGGACTACAGTAGCCTATTTGACTACAATGGCTTCAACGTTACCCTAATAAACATTCCCCTAAATAAGAAAACCGAAGGAAACCAAGCAAGGAAACCTATGGACTACAGTAGACTATTGGACTACAATAGCCTATTGGGCTACAGTAGTCTATTTGAGTACAGTAGCTTCAACGTTAATCACTAATGAACATTCCCCTAAATAAGAAAAGCAAGGGAAACCAAGCAAGGAAACCTATGGACTACAGTAGACTATTGGACTACAGTAGCCTATTGGACTACAGTAGTAGCTTCAACATTGATCACTCATACTCATTCCCCGAAAAAAAAAAGCATGGGAAATCAAGCGAGGAAGCCTATTGGACGACAGTAGCCTATTGGGATACAGTAGTCTATTGGACTGCAATAGGCTACTGGACTACAATATAGCCTATTTGACTACAGTAGCTTCAACATTGATCACTCGTAAACATTCCCCGAAAAGAACAAAACCAAGGGAAACCAAGCGAGGAAGCCTATTGGACTACAGTGGTCTATTGGACTGCAATACGAGGCTACTGGACTACAATATAGCCTATTTGACTACAGCAGTTGCTTCAGCATTGATCACTCGTAAACATTCCCCGAAAAGAACAAAACCAAGGGAAACCAAGCGAGGAAGCCTATTGGACTACAGTAGCTTCAACATTGATCATTCATGAACATTCCCCGAAAAAAAAAACAAGGGAAACCAAGCGAAGAAGCCTATTGGACGACAGTAGCCTGTTGGACTACAGTAGCCTATTGGGCTACAGTAGCATATTGGACTACAGCACGAAGCCTATTGGAATACAGTAGCTTCAACGTTGATCACTCAAAAACATTCCCCGCAGGGAGAAAAGCACGGGAAACCAACAAAAGCCCTGTATTAATTGTTCGTTTATGTTTTTGTTTTCCTTTGGCAGGTGAGGAGGCAGCTGTTTAGCGAGGACTCGCAGGCGAGACCGCTGTTGTTCTGTCCCTTCTGCGGAGATGGCGTGTTTTGCTCGGGGGGGTTGGCGGAACATCTCGAGGTAACTATCGTAACGCCTCCATCAATATGTTGGTTACTATAGCCAAATATTTGGTACCACTCTGTCCTTAGTTGCAAGGACTGCCCTGAAATATAAGGACAATCCTTAATTGTATGGACAGTTTTTAAATGCCAGGGCTGTTCTTAAATTTAAGGGCTGTTCTTGGAGGTTACTATAGTCAAATAGCTACTATCACTGTCCTTAATTGTGAGGACTGTCCTTAAATGTAGGGACAGTTATTAAATGTAAGGATACGTCTTAAATGTAAGGACTGTTCGTAAAGGTTACTATAGCAAAATAGCTGCTATTAGCACCACTGTTTCCTTCAATGTGAAATGCAAATAAATATGAAAAATAAGCTCGCTTTTCGTAATTTCGTCCAAAAATCCGGCCGCACCGCCCTGGTTTATTTTTCATTTTGACATTTTGACACTGGCAAGGAGTCTATTAACAGTTTTCTTTTGTTTTTGTCGAGCAACCTTATTCTTGGGTATAGTATGGTATAGTATGGTATAGTATATAGCTGGAGATGGTGTCTTATCCCCTTTACGAACTGGTCCCTTAAGAATTTGGGGACAAACTACTTGGAATTAGTGTGGATTTTTTTTCAGTTATAAATGGGTTAAGCTCGGGGAGGTAAGGAGCGCCCACATGTACAGTACTCGTAGAAATATATTGATCAGGTGTTTGCAGTCATGTACTTGGTATATCCACAGCTGTCAGATTGTGTTCCCCTCAAACCCCGTAGTTCGCGCGATGGAAGTATCCTATGATAGCACACGCAGCTTGCAAACATGAAGTTCGACCAAATCCTCGATCTCACGGCTGTTGTTTTTATCGTTTTTTTTTATTTAATGTTTTCAATATATATATACTACGGTTTCTGTGAGGAAGTGTAAGGATCGTTTGGGTATTACTTGGAGTAACATTTGGTGTTGTTGTTATTTCTGTGCATGATTATGAGTCATAAACGTTGAAGCTCATGTTACTAACAAACACACTGCCGGATGGCAAGGGTGGAAATAACGAAAAATTCCTTACATTTCGGGACAAAGTGGGCGTGTAACGCCTCCATATATGTTGACCACTTCGTTCCGTTCCATTCTCTGTCGTTTTTTTGGCCCGTTTTTTTCCTCTGTCGTATGTTCGGTTTTGTGACGGATCAGGCGTGTTTCGTCTTAGACCGCTGCAGGGGGAGCGAGACCCACACTGAGGTCAGTCTTCCTCTGTACCCTCTTTAATATCGGTTATCGGTTATCGGACACCTGCTATCTGTTATCGGTTATCGGACACCTGTTATCTGTTATCGGGTATCGGATAATCGGCTGTCGGTTTTTGGTTATACCTGCTAGGTTATTGGTCATCGGTTTGGTGGTTATTAGCTACCTGGTACCTGGTATCGGTTTTCGGTTATCGGGTATGGGTTATCGGTTTTCGGATAAGTTGATTGGCGGTTTGTTGGTTATCGGTTATCTGTTTTGGGTTTTCGTTTTTTGCATAATCGGTTGGGGGATACTGGTTATCGGTTATCGAATTATTGCTGTCGAGTATCGGTTATACTGTATCGACTGTCGGTTATCCCGTTGTCCGCTTTCGGGTGTAGAATATTGGTTGTCGGTTATCGAGGGTTTGCTGTCGATTATCGGATATCAATTGGGGGTTATTGGTCATCGGTTGTCGAGAAACTGCTGTGGATTATCGGTTATCGGACACTGGTTCTGTATCGGTCACTTGGTTATTCATCGGTTATTATTATTATTATCATTTTTTGCTGTTGGCGTCGTCATTATCGCCCTTTCTTGTTTTTTTTTCTCTTGTCTTGAGGCTTTTTTGCGATCGCTTTTTTTTTTTTCTTCCCTGCAGGTGGAGGCTGCCATCAAGTCCATCTCAGCGGGCGGTGGTTCTGTCCCCGTCGCAAAAAACGCCTCGGAAGCAGCACCAGAAGGTCAGGGCTGGGCGCTCAGGGTGGCAGACATGTACTGTAGGGCAAAGATGGGGAATGACGTCTCCCGGTACGCGCCGTCACCACGTCACGTCGGTCACGTCACCGGTTTTTGCCGTCACGATCCCGCTAACCCCTATCCCCTCCCGAAAAAAACACCTCCACAACTCTCTGGAAACCCCTTAGATACTATTTGTATGTGTCAAACGCCATATCACGTCCTGCGTCCATTTTGTCATTTCGGTCCCACTTTTCACCTACGCACACGAACGATGCACAAGACTGCAACCAAATAATCGAAAAATAATCGAAAAACAAATTCGGAAAAAAAAATCATGATTTTGTTGAAAAAAATAGCAGTTTTCAATTTTATTGTAAGGCTTTTTTGAAAAAAACGGGGACATTTCGTTCGTGTCCCCGGATTTTGCCGTCACTTGCCGTCACGTCACGTGATTGTCCATTTGCGGTCACGTCACCACCCAAAATGCCGTCACTCCCCATGTTTGCTGTAGGGGGTCGGCTAGGTGTAGCATGATGAGGAGCGAGCATGATGACCTTCTTTTTCATGATGAGGAGCGAGCTTTTGCCACAAACTCGCGGTTGTGAATGTTCCACGCTTCAGGCAGACTAATAATCTATCTATCTATCTATCTATCTATCTATCTATCTATCTATCTATCTATCTATCTATCTATCTATCTATCTATCTATCTATCTTATCTATCTTATCTATCTATGTATCTATCTATCTATCTATCTATGTAGTGTAGTGTAGTGTAGTGTAGTGTAGTGTATCGCCTGCCGTTGTGAGAGGTTGTGCAGGATCTCTTTTATCTCTTTAGTAGTACAGATCCAACCCAGGAAACATGTGCTAGACCATGCAGAATATATGACTCCCACCCGGCAACATGAGCTAGATCATACAGATCACACAGATCATACAGATCATACAGATCATCTGCCTTGAAATATCTAGATCTATTAAGTATGGTCCCCCATAATAATCGGTGATTTGCCCGACGATCTGTGAGTGATCTGCCTGAGGTATGTTTGTGCTGCTGGTGGAAGGAGCGTAATCTCTCTGTCAAAAGGGAGCCCCTGACCCCTACCGGTATAATCTTAAACGCCCGCCATGTAACAGTATCAACTCCCTAAACTTAACAGGCGGCTCAGTTGTAATAATATGTCGAACAGGTGGAACATTTCGTCGAAACTCATGTCTGGGCGCAAGCTGCGCGTGATACGGGTTTTATATGACAAGAATATACGTACGACATATTCATAAATGTGATGGCACAAGAGGCTCGACAGAACGAATAAGACCGGGGACCCCCCTGGGTGATAGTAACAGGATGAACAGGTGAACAGGACCATTTGACAAAAAAAAAATTGTACTATTAAAAGGGCGGTCGACGGTTCTTGTCCCGGCTGGCAAAAACCCAAAGTTCCCCGTCCCCGCATTGTAGGGATGCAAGGGCCTATGGCCATACGACTACGGCCATGCACTACATGAGTACACCCCCGCCCTCCTCGTTGCTCGCGGGTCGACCTGTTCTATCCGTCCGTAGATCTATCTATCCATCGGTAGGTCTGTGCGCTGATCTGTCCGTCTGTCTGTCTTGGACTTCGCCGCTGTACGCGTTCCCCGAAACCCCCTGCAGGCTTTTGCTTGGCGGGGGACGGTTCCTTCCCGGACACTGTGCTGCAAGACGCCCCCCCCGCTTCTTCTCAGCGCGATGTCCCGAGATTACGACACAGCGATACGGGCGGCGGCGGCGCGGAAATTTCTTTTGCGGTCTCGGAAATTTCTTGCGGTGTTGGTGACGGGGACGGAGAGGTGGTGATGGAGCGGTGCGCGGATTGTGGGAGGACGTTTGCCCCGGGAAGGCTCAAGTCCCACGCAAAGGTGATGGTTTTTGTTCTTCTTTTTATTTTATTGAAAGGGTTACACAGGAGGTAAGATGTATCATGATCTGAATCTACAGTAGAAGATGATCTACTGTACACAACTGAATTTATTACCTGAGAGATGCTTTCTACACTAATTTCAAGACAACAACTCTCAAACTTCTTATTTTTCGTTTATCATCAGCCTTGGCTTTCTTGTTAGCCTGTTTCTTATTAGGCTTCCTGTACTGTAGATAATCTCTACATGTTGTTTGTTTCCTCACCTGCCGTTGTGAGAGGCTGTGCAGTACACTGTGTAGTACACTGTGTAGTACACTGTGTAGTACAGATCCAACCGAAAGGAAACAGGCCCTCGATCATGCACACTATTCGCCCCCCCCCCGGCTACATATATGATATATTTATGGGTGGGGTTGGCGTCGGTTGGCAACGACGCTGTAAAACACGCCTCTCACTGCGTGAGCTAGACAACCAGGGCACCGTTTTTTTTTGTTTGGCGGTCACCAAAGCTGGCGGTTGAGTTATAGATCATTTGTGCGGAGTGGAGAACCTTTGCTCCGCACAAGGGGAATGGTCGTATCACGTAGTGTGTATATGGTAAGGCACCCGCGAGGCAGTTACATAGTGCTCCCATTGCTGTCTCAGGAAGTGGCCACACCAGAAATTAAATTAACTCATCGAAGCTGTCGTCCATATGCAAGTCCGCCTCAGAGGCGGTTCTTAGCAGGATGCAGCTCACCCTCCATGCGACTCGCCCAATATCTCACGGCGCTTCGCGCTTGGTGCAAGCAATGTCTGCCTGGTTGGTGAAAACCCAACGCGCTCCGTCCCGGCATTGTAGGGATGCGAGGGTCTATGGTCATACGACTACGGCCGTGCACGACATGAGTACACCCCCCCCCCCGACATGGAGCAGTTTGGTACACTAAATAGTAGCGAGAAAACGATCGCTATCTTAGGAGATAGATGGTGGCCACAGGCGGCGAAGCAGGAAGGGGATAGTTTGATAATGCATCGCTCTGCGTATATATACACTCTCCCCCGCTGCCGACAACATCAGCTTCGAAATGCGTCCTAGAGGGTGTCCTATCTTGAGTGTTCTGCGCTACTTGTATATCGAACTGACCGTGCTGTCCCGTATCCCCCCCCTCCCCTGCTTGAAGGCATGCCGCAGCGTCTTCATGGAACGCCGGCGTCCTTACGACCCGAAGGCCATGCGGGCGAGGGGAACGCCGCTAGAGTTTTTCCAGCAGCCGATAGGTGAGACCAAGAAAATTGTCCAAAAAAAAAAAACGTTTTTATTTGGTTTTCGTCGGCACTTACGTTTCACATACGAGTATGTCCCAAAATATAAGCAACATTTTCCATTGCTATTGATTCCAAAAGCTCCTTACATTTACGGACATAGGGGTGCATAGTATTTCGGGGGAGCGTACGAAGTAATCTCAGGACCAAATATGCTTAGTAAATATAAAATATATACCAGGTAGGTTTGTGTGTACGTGATGGGATCTGATTCCTATGACCCCCTGTAGTAGTATAGTACAGTAGTTCCTATGTTCCACAGGTCGTACAGATCACGGTCTAGATCATTGGCGTACATAATCTAGATCCTATGCTGCCGTTATGAGATGTGTAGCAGGATCTGTTTGTTTATATTACAGATCCAGCCCAGTATATCTGTCCTATTAATAGATCAGGCCGATCATATGACTCCCTCGCGGCAACTTGACCTAGATCATATAGACCATACTGATCATAGAGATCATACCGACCATACAGAAGTATCTAGATCGTTCATCGGGTTATATCTGGACTTGATCACCTGCCCGAGGCGTAATATGTTCTGCTTTTTTCTTCCATCGGTAGGTTTGCCAAGCTCCGACATCGCTGCAACACACAACAAGGACAGCACTGTTCCTCCTGCTCCTCCTGCTCCTGCTGCTGCTGCCGCTGCTGCAGATTCAGTGGATGGAAGGGGTGGGGATGTGGGCACAGTGGCCGTCCCCTCCTCCTCTGCCGCCTCCGGCGAGGTTTCCAAGGTTTCCGTCGGAGTTAGGGAGGCGTCGCATGAGGGGGAAGGGGGGGTGGGAGGTGGGGGCCGGAAGCAAACTTCTTTCGTCGCCAAGAAAATTCCTGGGGTGGAAGGAAGGTGGGCTTCCAAATCGTATTGTCATTATTTTATGTATATAGAGTAAATTATATAAAAAAAAACGCCAGCTGTGAGCTCGAGGATTCCGTCGAAAGTCACCTTTGCAAGCTGGACGTATATGGCTGGCGCGTTGGCTCTGACTGCTGTCTGTTTTTGTGTTAAGCCTTTATTTTAACGCCTGAGAGGTCATTGTATTTTCGTTCAGAATGGTACGTCGTAATTACTCACATACAGCCATCTACTATTATAGTAGCGTGCCGTGATGTCGTGCAGAAGCTGGACGGAAATGCAAGGACCACCGCGTACCGTACACTAGGGGAGGGTAGCTTACGAAAAGTATTGGAGGAAGTATTTTGGGGGTCAGCGTGTCACTGCTGCTGTGTCACTGCTGTGTGCGAGACGAATACAACTAACTCTGACCGTAATCTGAGTCAATCACATCGAAGCAAACATTGGTTAGCATCACAGTGGTATATTTTGTCTCGTAATAATATACTGATATACAGTGTATGCCAAGCATACAGTAGTAGTGTCGAACAAGTCGTAAGCAGCTCTACGTACTGCGTTCTTTCACGAAATCCAAGGCAAGGCATCTGGGCTGTTTGTTGTCGAGTCGATCTTGCTTACCCAGAGGGGGGGGGGTATACTTCGTTTTCATGCATGGCCGTAGTCGTACGACCATAGACCCTCACATCCCTACAATGCCGGGACGGAGCGGGGGTAATGCTCTATTATTTTCACTCCCAATATACTTGTGTCTGTTTTTTTCTCGTCGTTTTTTTATTTTTTGTTGTTCTTACTTGTTTTCCTCATTCTTTGATTACTATTATTGTTTTTGTTGTTGTTTTATTATTATTATTATTATTATTTATATTATTATTACTACATTATTATCATTGATGTTTTTGCCATCCGACAATGTACCGGTATAGCATGAATGAGCTTCAACATTGATCACTCATAAGCACCCCGAAAGATTAAAACCACATAATTATGAAACAAAAGGCGCACTCTGCACCAAACCTGCTCCCTTCTCTACCTTCTCTACCTACCTACTTCCGGCTCGAGCTTTGTCTATGTACTCCATCTGTTGTCCTTACTAGTACTATAAACCTGGTACCCTGGTATGCTTCATTATTTTAACTTCATTATCATGCTTTTGTCTGTTTTTTTTTTTGGCTCTCTCATTTGTTTCCCTCCTTTTGTCGTTCTCATTTGCTTTTCTCGTTTTTTTCCCCCCCTTTTTTTCCCTTGTTTTTGGTGTGTCTTTATTTTGCCACCAGCGCCAAGTGCCCGTTCTGCAAGGACTCCGTGATGAAGGCCAGACTGTCGGCTCACCTCCTGCGCTGCCAAGCTCTGCGAAAAGCTCGAACCGTGCGCACCACCCCACCTCTGCCGAAGGTACGCTGCTGCTGCTGCTGCTGTCTAACTTGTCGCGGTATATATTATACCCGGCGCAAAGGTTGGCGGCTCTTCGATGAGCGACGCGTTGCGCGGCTTGCTTACATAGTTTCGTCATGAGTGTTCTGCACAGTCGCCCCGCTCATCGTGGACTATCGCCGAATTCTGGTAACCTACGCTGTATGAATGGCGCTTTACGCGATGAGAAAAAGACGCAAAGTAGCTTTTTAGTTTTTTGCGAACCCGCCGGAATTTTGAACCTGCGCTCTCATACGCTTTTCTTTATTGTAACCGTCAATGCGCAGTCCGTGAAACCTTCCATGTAACTGCCGTAGCAACGACCAGTACACCGGTAACCGCCTATATATATATATATATGTATCAGCCCATATGACCGTAGACGGCACCGTAACCGACAGCAGTGTAACCGACAATGTAACCGTCCTTGTTACCGTCAATGTAGCCATCAATGTAACTGTCATCAATGTAACCGTCACTGCTATAACCGCCATTGCAATGTCCTGTATTCGGTAACCGCCACGATGTCAGCCGACATGACCGTAAACGGCTATGTAACCGTCAATGTTTCCGCCGCTACTATACCGACAGCAGTGTAACCGACAATGTAACCGTCGCTGTTACCGTCAATGTAGCCATCAATGCAACCGTCAATGTAACTGTCATAACTGTATCCGCCATTGCAATGGCCTGTTTTCGGTAACCGCCACGATGTCAGCCGACGTGACCGCAAACGGAGACGTAACCGTCAGTGTACCCGCGCTACCCTAGCACTGTATATGCCGACCATGAAACCGTCAATGTAACTGCCACTGTAGCACTGTAACCGTCCATGTAACCGTCAATATAACCGCTTGTTCACCCCCCTCCACCCCTCCCCCAACGCCCACATACTCGCAGCAGCAGCAGCAGCAGCAGCAGCAGGGGCAGCAGCAGGAGAACCAACACCAGCACCAGCACCAGCAGCAGAAACAACAGCACCAGCAGCAGAGACAGCAACAAGGGCAGCAGGACCAGCAGAACCAGAACCGGAACCAGCAGCACCAGAGACGAAAATCTGACGGTTTCATCGTCCGCCAATCAGCGGCGTCCTCCTCCGCTTCCTGTAACGCCCGCAGCATGAACCGGCACCCTTCTCCCCGCCCCCGAAGCCTGGGAGTAACCGAACGAGGTGCTGCTACCAGCAAAGTCCGCTGCCCCCACTGCCTGCGAGGATTTTCGCCCTCCGTGGCCCCTACCCACATAGCCATCTGCGCTAAAGTGGAAAACCGTCCGAGAGGGACTGGCGTTGCTATTAATAACAGCAGCCGTAACAGTGGAAGCACCACCGGCACTGCTGGGCTACTGTCGAAGAAGGATATCGCCGTGGTGAGTTTCGGCAGCTTAAAGCATACCTGGTATGCCAACACGGGAATTATTCACGAAAACACATGCCGACACCCCTAGGGGGCACACGCAACAAATCTTGCCCGACATCCCACTACGAGTACCCAGACAGAGCGGGGGGGTATAAGGTATGAACTACCCTGGTATACTAATACCAAGAAAGAAAACAAAGATAGAATGACAAGGTTTATGGGGGACCATAGTAAATAGGGACGTATGTTAGGCACAAAAAAACTACCTGGTATATATTTACCAATTGTTACTCACAGTATTTGGTCCTATTTACTATGGTCCCCCCTAATAGATCCGACAACTATTCAGGTCTGATTGCTATTATAACGTATGTGTCTGAAGTATTAACTAGTTAGATTCTGGATTCCCTCTTACACCAACATGTCCCTTAATATAAGGACCATGTTTACATTAATATTCAATCAAAACGGTGCCTATAGTTCCGGACAGATTGGTGTGTATTTCTAAAAACACAAAATAAAAAGCTGTGAGATCGAGGTTTTTGTCGAAACCCTCATACCCGTGTTTGCAAGCTGTGAGTGATATTCTCATCGCGCCTACTAGGGGTTTTGTATGGCCTCATGCAGATGGCGTGATTGGAACAGGCGCTACGAATACACACACATAAATTTGTCAGATGGTAAATAAAAAAATGATAAAACATGAGAAGAAAACGTTTTTTTTGTGATTTCGTCCAGAAATACTACTATCATCGTACACATATATGATACACTGGTTTGTTTTTCGTTTTGACCAATTTTGAACTTGGAAAGGGGGAAGGAGTGTTCTTAAGGTCGCTTTCTCTTTTAGTCGAGCACCCCTGCGACACCCCTCTATTGTTTTTTTCCGCAGAGACTACTGTAGCACCCAAAAAAAAACAATATACAAGCACATTGGTTTTTGAAACCCAGACTGAAGGGGGGGGTACCCATTTGTTGCTCGCCTTATTCCGTTGACCATTGACCACGCGTCCTTTTCGAGACGGAGAAAGTGGAAGGGGAGGCGGGGGCTATTGTACTAAAGCCATGTAAAAAAAGGCCCAGATCTTTTTTGAAACCCAGATATAGGGGTGAATACGAAAACCACGCATTTTATCTGATATGGTAGTAGTTTAATATCGAAACAACGTGCTACAACCCCCACCCACCCCGCGTCTCATACGCCTCCCAACCCCCTCCCCGCCCCCTCCCACCCCCCCCTGGCTTTTCCCTTGCGGCCCCTTTTTGTGTTTGCTTTCTGTGCCTGCTTTGTTTCGTGTCGCGACAGGCTTCTGCCGTAGCTGTAATGGCCCCTTTCTACTGAACGGGCCAATCAGATGACGGCAGTTCTACTGAATGGACCAATCAGATCACGGCCCTTTTACTGGACGGACCAATCATCTATCGCATGGTTTCTACGACATGGACAATCCAATCACGGCATTTTTACTGGTTGGACCAATCAGATCACGGCCTTGCTACGACGGAATTGACCAGTCAGATCACACCATTTCTTGCGCATGGACCAATCAGGTCCCGGCCTTTCTACCGCCTGGACCTATCAGATTACGGGACACCCATGACGGAGCACCGCGTATCGCCGATTCGGGATCCTCGTCTATTACGTACCATCAGTCGCGTTTTGTTTTCGTGTTTGTTTTTTGTTTTCGTTAAATGACACCTGGTAGTTTAGTTTTGTTATATCGCAGTTTTTCTTCCATCTCAGTTTTCTGTCTCATTTTATTTTATTATTGTGTTTTTTTTCCTGATGTACCGGTACGTAATACGTATGTACTTTATTTTGTTTTCTTTTGTTGTATTAATGTAATATGCAATGGCCGTGTTTTTGCTGTTTTGTTCTACGGCTGTAGTTTTTCGGATTTTTTCGTTCTTGTTTTTTGTTTACGTTCGTTTTTTCTTGGCTTTTTTTTTCTAGGAGGTGAGAAGATGCCAGCGCGTAACGGCTCGGTTGTCCCGCCGTTTCCTACGCGCATTACGCTCATACATTTCACACAACAACAGCTAGGGCGATAGGAGGCGGGCACCACTTTCGAGCAAAAGTTCGACCGGCCGTTTTGGGCACATGGAGGTCTGTTTGGCCTTAATGCTGTTTGTTTAATGTTTGTTTTCCCCTGGCGAGGCTCCTCGAATGAATAACTATCAAAAAATACTTCCAAGCAGGTTTGCAACCCCGTGCAGTGTTTACAATCCCAGTCAGTGTTTGCATTCCCATCTAGTGTAAGGGAGGGGGGGGGGCGATCAAGGAGCCCAACTGCGGTATACTAATACTAGCATATTTGCTCTGGAGGCGATCGGAGAAGGTGGTAAAATCGGGGGAGTCGACAGGCGACAGTCCATTTTTGTGGGTGGTTCCAATCCACCTGTATATATATATCCCGTCGAAATCAACGCATGCGCGTCACCCGGATGGGGGGGGGGTGTACTCATGGCACGCATGGCCGTAGTCGTATGACCATAGACCCTCGCATCCGGGTCCCGGCTCGGCACCAAGCGCGACGGGCCGTGAGGTGTTCGGCGAGTCGCATGGAGGGTGTGCTGTGTCCTACTCAGAAGGGTCCCCATTAAGAACCGCTTGGAAGAGAACAATGCGTGGTGATGGGGCGTAGTTGTTGGTGGTTGGTAGTAAGTACCTGGTAATAAAATGTTCGCTTTCCCTCTGTAAGGTGGTGGGCGTTCAGTGAGAGTGTTCCGTGTTCAGCCTCTTGCCTGTACTTTAGTTTTGTCGGGAGGCAGCGGTTACTGCCTAGGGTTTTGAGGGAGAGGAGCGGGGGAACGGGGGGGGCGGGTGTTGCACCCCGCTGCGATTGCATCGACGAGTGGGAGGGAATCAAATAAATCCATTCACCTCTGATGATATAGATGTAATGAGAGTTGGATGTTTTTGCAATAATGTTGTTGTACTACTGTGAACAGGTTAATGTACCCCCCCCCCCCTATATTTACTGCTGAACTGGCCCCGCATGTTTTCGGAGAACATTCTTGGAAATAGTGGGGTATGGTTTTTAGCAGTGATTGATGATGATACTACTGATGACAATGATGATGATGATGATGATGATGATGATGAAGATGATGATAATGATGGTGTCGACCGTCGCCCCCTAGTACCAGTATACCTCTCGCGGCTTTGACTCTGCTACCATTGCCACTGGCAGCCGCAACGGAACCCCCACCGTCCTCTTTGGTGCCTCTACCTCGCCTCGTCATTATGTACCCGTCGCCTACCTCTTATTTTGCCGCGGCCTTCGGCTCTTTCGCAGTCTCCATTAGCCTCACCACACCGGCGTGCATAGTATAGCATAGCATAGCGTGGCCTGCGTTCAACCCCTTCTTCCTGCTTCTAGAAACTCGGTGATGCCGCTCTCAGACAGCCTTGCTGAGCTCCTTGCCTCCGATGCCTTCGCGAGAGACCAAGTGCCTTGCCTCCATCTCGTATTCGGCGCTGTGGTATGCACTCCTCTCTCTCCAGCACTCCCTGGCTAGGCTGGCTGACCCGTCTTTGGTTCAACCTAAACTGGAACTGCAGCTTCTCCGCGTCCCATTGCTCCGAAATTCCGCGACCCCCAATCAGGTAACATCTTCTCTCTTCCAGTATCTCTCGAGCGTTGATACTCGTGCAGCAGTGGCCGTATTTCGTACGAACCCTGCTCAGGATGGAGCATCTTGTGCAGCAATGGGCCCTGCTCCTGCCGGGCTCTCCTTACGGCAGCGCTTCCCTCGCCGCCGCCGGACTCCGATCAGTCGCTCCCCCTCCTGAACTCGACCATCCTGTTCCTCATGGCGCCCATCAAAGACGCCTGTCTGCCTCTGTTGTATGATCTTCTGAAACTCGATTCGCAGCTTTTGAACCCCACCATACCATACGGCTCGTGCTCTTCTAAGCTATCCTTTCAAGTGCATCCTACTCTCTCTACTCACTCTCTGGTACAAGGCCGCTTCACTGGTGTGTTTCTACGTCCCAAGTCCGGATGGCCTGCCCACCCCGCGGTTGGTGATATGATGTATATTCACGATTGAGGAGGGTGGACCTTCGTGCCCAACCAACCTCTTGAATCCAAGAAACTCGATCAAGTCCAGCGAACTCGCGGCCCTACGTACTGCGTTGAAGCAGAGGTCCTGCCCCTCCACCCGAGGGCTGGCCACAGTATGCAGCACCGCAAATATCATGCACACGAATCAATTTTCAACCGGATGAATTACACCAATCAGCTTTCGACGGAGAATTTCGAGCGTTTCACTTCATTCAACAAACACGCCGGGGGTTTAAGATTTACATGCACCTGTGTACTCGTGCGTACCGTTGGACAGGCTCCACAATACGTACCCACCTTGAAAGAATGACGCGTGTGTCGAGGCTCTGTCTCTGTGGATAGATATGTCAGAGGTGGCACCAAAGTGTCTGTGAAGATCACTTGTGAAGAAGAAGAAAAGTCATGGTTTGAAAAGGCGCTTATTTGGCCATCATAGTGGAAAAAAGATTGATCATATATCCATACTACGGACAGTTACATTCTACCGTAGTGTGTACCGTTCCCTGAAAGGTTCTCTACAACGTGATAGTAACGTTCTAGCAACGTTCTCAGCATCGGTCCTGATGGAGATGATTTGGGCATGCAACAGAGCGCACTACGAGTAAGACAAACTCGTAATCTATCCGCATATTGCAATTACCCGAATATCTAGACTAACATACTCATATACTTGTATCAGTGCGTAGTGACTGCACATCACAATATAGACAAGTTTGGATCTCAACGTCCATATGCTAACACGGCCCCGTGATGAAATTCAGTAGCTAGAGTAACGCTTACGGTGTAGAAACCTGATACTCAAAAATCAAAATGAACTAGTGAAGAGTAAAATACTGGTACAATATATTCAGTCCTGCCCGAGTGCAGCGGCAAAGAAAACAGTAAACACAAAGTTCACTACATATTCAGTCCCGTGTGAAGACGGTGGCAATATGGTTGTACTCATGTCAGAAAAGCTAATCGTGGTTGTGCATGACCAATAATGAGTCATAGTGCATGACGACTGAGTCATAACCTACAATGAAAGGCGCAGACAGATATCTGCTGTACTTGCAACCCGCCCCGTCAATTGAATGCTAGAATAACAGAGCTACGGAAATAGCACGTGAACTTGTATATAGAAAGAAAGAAAGTCGGTGGGTGTGTACTCAGTCAGACAAAAGTAGCAATGACCTACTGTATATACCAGTACGTGTGAATACTCATTTGCCCAGCAATCAACATTGGATAGTTGAAGAGACGTTTGACAAAACTGAGACGCGTGTCCAGTGTGCAGTATAGACGTGCGTACGTACTCATATGAATCCTATAGAATAGTACCTGGTGTAAGCAAAGTCAAAGCAGAAAACAAATCGTGGTGTAAATACCAGCGATGTAGACCCTAGAACAGAAGCGTCAACCCGTCTGCTGGGTGTTCAACGCACCCCTAAAGGGTTCACGGATATTGTACCACCGCCTGCTGTATGCGTCGCTTCTCGTAATCCAAGCAGTGACCATGTGAGACGTTCCGACTTGACACCGCCTTGCAACTACTATGAAAAACCTGTCGTACGACTTTACTTTTGTTTATCCGTGTGAATTTTGATGGTTAATTTTTGACCCGCCGCATGAACGGAACGCACACAGTACGCACCACGCACGAGACAACAAGGACCACACCGACATTGAACGAGGCACACATCTAGCGCCATGCAACAGTAGTTGATACCATGTTGCATGCGTCTTCTCTCTCTGGGCTGTGTACAGCAGTAGCAGTTGAACGATACGCTTGAAAAATTACACTCGCATTATTTATGTAAATTTGTAACTTGGTTCCAATATTTTGGAATCTACGTAGAGTACACATGCATACATCTACGAGTACGTATGTACAGTGTGCATATCATATCTAGCTCTCTCTATCTACGAGTGATAGGCTGGTCTACATATATATGTATGATTACGAGTATTTTGGTACAGCAGTACTACTGCGGCTGTACTTTACGGGTACATGCCTCTAGTCTAGACTAAAAACTACAAAGCAGCCAAGGCGCCCCTTATCGAACAGCACAGCAGTACAGCAGAAGAAGCTGCAGAACACGCATTAGATGCTTTCACATGTTTGCCTTTGTGAAGGTTGTTGTTGTGTCCTGTATGCGTGCGCCGGACCCGTAGCAAACAGCTACGAGTAGCAGGAGGAATTCAGCAGATCTAGTTGTGACAGCTACGAAATAAAAAATGAAAAAGTATCCCGTCTTAGACCTATGCCAATGATACCAAAATCAGGCTACGTAGCTTACTGCTGTGTCCCATAGAACCATTTATGTTTAGACTGCCCCATTTATTTCCCATACATTATTTTATGAACTTGAACCAAAGATGGCCCGGCTTGCTGCTGTACTTCTACATTTGAGTCAAACGAGATTATCAACCTGTACACATGGCCCCACGGATCCCAGCTGAAGCCCCATGTAACGAAGGATAAGAGCAATTTTAGACACGCGCACTATTTTTAGTTGGGAATAGTCTGGACTGGCGTGCAAGATAGAAACTGCCCACCAATCACCTGCAGGAGGTTTTTACAGGACCGACGTGCGTTTAGATTGAGCCCAGAAAAGATTGAGCCCAGAGCGGAGAATATTCTGCTTATGTTGGGAAGGGTTACAATGGAAACTGCCGTCGACTTCACTCCTCTCTTGAAGCTGTTAGGATGTACGATAGCTGTCTATTGTTCCGGTCTAGCCGGGTTGTTGCCCCCGACTTCTTGCAGTTGCCAGTGACGTTCTTATTCGGGTCCTTCCCCTTGATCGAACTTTATTTGTGTGGGGCATTTTTGCCCATCGATAATGTAGGCCACCTCTGGATGGCGCATACTGATGACTGATTGAGCGGTTCTCCTCCATACGTCAAACGTGAGGCCATTGAATTTACCACCCACGGCCCAAACAAGTATGTCCACGAGAGATCCACATAATTATTGTTATATCAGGTTATAGCCTCAGAAACCACGGGCACCGTAAAACGAAACATCACCGAGAGCGGAGTCAATTTTTCTGACACACTATCAGAAGCCTGCCACAACAACCTGGTGTTGGTACGAGAGCAAGCGCACCTCTCATCTACTCTCTCGCCAAACGACTCACTCTCAATGCAGGTACTCGTGCCCCTTCGAGGTTGGCCAGAACAAGGCCTTGCAGTACTTCGACCTGCGGCTGATGGCCGAGGTGGCTGAATCGGAGGGCGTGGACTTTCGAGTCGTGTACTTGCGGCGGCCAGTGAAGGATGTCATATTGACCAACACCGTCCACCGCCGGTTCCAAGAGTGAGTGCACCAACACAAATATAACTTGCTACATCCCACCACTCAATCTACAGTACACAACTGCCCTGGACCTTACGACGGCATCGCCGTACCGTACCGACACTATACGAAGTAGTACATCCTCGTGTTCTTTTTGTTCGGTCCAGTTAGACTACCAGCTAACTTGTCCGTCCGGTGTTCGTTGGGCCGATGTTTTGGCGTGGCAGTGGCCTAAGCTACATAATCTAGCACATGTATGTGCACTGGGTTGGATCTGTATTCTGCAAACCCTGCAAAACCTCTCATAACGGCAGGTGAGGAACTAGATGGTCGAGACCATGATCTGTCCGAGGTGTTGAATGTTTCGAAAATACTACGGCATGTACCACGGACATTCGTCATTCGCACAGAACTACTGTATTGTTTCGGTCTCGTAGCGTGTGACCACAGAGCTGGTACCTTTCTAGGATAAAAATCAGCACGGGAGCAATGTCACGGTATCCTAGAGTAGTGCGCCATACCAGGTACGTTCTAAGCTCCTTACATGATGAGCTGAATATCGCAACCGAAACATGACTTCAAACAAGTTGTTCGTGCAATCGGGCCATTTTTTAATACCTGGTACCTGGTACCTGGTACCTGGTACCCGGTATGCGCTGACCCTAAAAAAATAGGGTTGTAAAATTATTACACCACGGTACATTACAGCAGCAGTATTATAGTTGTTTGCTCACTTGAGGAGCTCAACCGGTCCCAGTGACAAATATCAGTGACAAGCATTGCCTCAGAAGGCAACAACTAACTGCAAACCCTGCCGCGGCATTGCTCACGGGCACTACCCGTTGGTGTGCTGGATGTCGGCGGGTAAAAGTAATTGTTTATTGTTAACAACACACACGGTATTAGTACGTTGTCGGGGAGTGCTGGATTATCTGAGATGGATGTGCCTGACGTTGGGTTTTCCGGAATACTTCACGGGTCTGACCCGACCTGCGAGTCGGATCAGGAGGGGTTCAACACCTCATGGATAGGATCAAGTGGGGTCAGCAAGTGCTCAAGCCCGCACCGGTCGGGTCGGGTCGGGTCGGATCGGGTGTTCAAATGAGCAAGGGTCGGTTCGGGATGTTTTAATAAGATCACGGGTCGGGCCGGGTCAGATCTCCTCGGCTGAACCGTTTCGTGGATCGAGTCCGGTGACCCGACCAAACCCGACCCGACCCGACCCGATCCGATTCGATCCGATCCGTGGGAAGGGACCAGACCCATAAAGATACCTGGTGTTTTCAACCAGTTACAAGAGATTGTCGTGTCTACTCCATTAGTCTTCGTCGAGCTTTACCTACAGAGAGCGGGAACAAAGAAATACGGATATATTCCTTTGCGTGCAGTGAATACACACCACGCTTTTTTTGTTCATAAACACAATTGGGACGGGCGGTCATTCAGCCAGCAAATATTATGAAATCCAAGTACTATTATTATTATGAAATCCAAGTAAATGGTACGTTGTGTCGTACTTTGCCATGTGTTTTCGATGCAATTTCAAGTTCATCTTGGTTCACGGTAACATTCCCGATGGCATGTCGGTTCGCTGAACATGTTGCAATACCCCTTTTCCAGTCGAAAACGCTCTCTACGCTTGCTTGTCACCGACACGATCGGCCCGGCTGTTTGCGGCGACCGATCGCACTCGAGAAACTCCTAGACAACAGCTCACCACACACACACCATACACTATCCTACACATATTCTCGAAAGTACGACGGCTTTGCCCTAATAGCTATGTGGACCGACGCGGCCCTCGTACTAGCGTTCTATTCTTGACCAGCTGGGGCTCCTGCTAACCTGTTGTTCTGCTGTATATACCCGTTGTTTGACAGGCCTCACATCACTCTCGAGAAGCGTTTCATGGAGTACTTGCAGATAATATTTGCCGACATCGCCATCATGCAGTCCTTCCTCGCCGAGCTGGACCCGGCCTTCGTCATCTGTCACGACTACGAGCGCACCGGCGACGTCGAACAATCTTCTTCGCTCGCAGCGTTTCTCGCGCCTAATCCGGAGATCGCTGCACCGCTGAAAAACTTACTGATCGCTGCGGCAATACCACGCGGTGCCTCCACCGAGAACCTACCGTTCAGCGGCGCTCACATAGTTGCCGCGCGCCGGCTGCGCAAGATCGACGCCTTTGACTCGGGCCTTTGCAACGGTTTACACTCGGAGGTGACTGCTATGACTGAAGACGTCAATTTTGGGGTATGATGGATGGCCAGTCTGTTCAAAATTGGCCGCGACAGCCGCTTGCTGTAGCCGTAACTACTGTACTACCGGTAGGTTTTCGATGGGATTGCGTCTGCCGTACGTCCCGTGACCGGCTCTTGGGTTTTTGGCGGGCGACTGTCATTCAACACTTTCGATAAGAGTAGAGCTGACCCCCGGTGTACCCACGTGTACGCACGCCATACAGTGGTGACGTCGTGTTCTGTTGTTACACATCATGTGTGCATTTGGCTGGAAGGTGTGAGCACGATGGAAAGGAGGGGCGGTGGGGGGTGGGGGGGGGGGTGTACTCATGTCGTGCACGGCCGTAGTCATATGACCATAGACCCTCGCATCCCTACAATGCCGGGACGGAGCGCGTTGGGTTTTCACCAACCAGGCAGACATTGCTTGCACCAAGCGCGAAACGCCGTGAGGTATTGGGCGAGTCGCATGGAGGGTGAGCTGCATCCTGCTAAGAACCGCCTCTGAGGCGGACTTGCATATGGACGACAGCTTCAATGAGTTAATTTAATTTCTGGTGTGGCCACTTCCGGAGACAGCAATGGGTTTTACTATGTAACTGCCTCGCGGACGCCTTACCATATTAACACTACGTGATACGACCATTCCCCTTGTGCGGAACAAAGGTTTTCCACCCCGCACAAATGATCTACTCGACCGCCAGCTTTGGTGACCGCCAAAAACAAATAACAAAAAAAAACGGCACCCTGGTTGTCTAGCTCACGCAGCGAGTGGCGTGTTTTACAGCGTCGTTGCCAACCGACGCCAACCCAACCTATAAATATATCATATAAGGGGGGGGGGGGGTTAGTAATCTGATGTATACGAGAGCTTTGCACATTCTGCGTTGATCGAAAATCAAGAGCGTATGCAGAACGGGTGGGGGCTGCGCAAAGCTTCCCGTCGATGATACTGGCGATCCACTCGAGGTGATTCCCGTGGCAACTCGCGTGGTATTGGTATGATGGGGTGTCTGTCATGTGGTGCCAACTATGCTGTATCGTATATTGTTGAGGGATATGTATCGTGGATCGTTCGGGGTTGCGGATAGTTCGGGGGGTTAATGTGTACTTGAAGTGTTGCATCTCTGTTCCTGCAATAGCGTTGTGGGTGGTATTCATAAGTCATCAGTTGACGCCTTTGGGCCAGTTGTGTCGTCCTATGTACAATCGCCAAGCTCGGGATCATCCGTGGTGGAGCGCAGTAGACGCAGTAAAGACACGCTCATGGAGTCGAGAGCACATGTCTCGTCATTCGTGACACCATGGTGCCATGATGCCATCAGCGGGGAGACGACTTGCTGCGGAGCTACTGCCGGGAAGAAGAGACCAATTGTTTTTCGTGAAGCCGTTCAGGCTCTCCGAGCGCGGCGAGAACCAGCAGCAACCGTCGTGTACTTCGTATGGCCTACGGCATGACATGTGATCTCCACCAACCAAATTGCGTATTCGAGTAGCGCTTCGCGCGTCTTCCACGCGCTTCAAAGGTAACACACATATCAATTGTACTGTAGCCACGTGGGCTTGCTATAGATTTTCGAAACTCCAGCCGTGTACACGAGTGTCCAATTTCGGCAGGAACCGTGGCCTGCGGTGCCCCACTCCGGGGGGAAGGTCGATTTTCTAACGTTCAGGAACGCTCTTTAATTGCCGTTTTCCGGTCAATCCGTCGGTTGACAACATGGGTCTCCCACGATATATAGCAAATCCCGTTGGGTCTTCACAAAGCCCCTCTGTATATTTTCTTGGGAGGCCAGAGGGAATTGGCATTCCGCTGCCGAAGCTCGGGAGCCGTTGTGAGACGCTGGGGCAGCCCCAAACCATAATGGTGCAGCGACCCCAAAAACGATGCTTCGGCAGTCCCACACACTGGTGCTGTGGCGACCCCAGTCGCGATTTTGTGGCATTCCCAAACGCTAATGTTGCAGCGATCTCAAAGCAGCCTTATTTGTAGCATCATACATTTCTTCTGAGAGAAGCTGACGAGCATGTCTAACCATGGCTCGCGCCAAGGCTCTAGACTATAGCACGCCCACCTCCCACAAGCGGACGCCGTCCGTCAACAGTGCAACCGTACTGTGTCCAAAAAAAGTCACGGGAGTCTTTCGCGGCGTCGCGACAACTCCAACATTTTCTGCTTCGCTCAAGGTGGGTGGCCAACCCTTGCATGGCATAATATGCAACAACACGCCTAACCTGGTAACAGAAAAAAGGCACTCAACTGTTGTGATAGCACACTGCTGTTGTGATAGGTTTGAAGCATGGACGAGCATGCAAACCGCAAGTATTTCATACACAGGCCTTCAAATTGAATGTTCGCCGGTGTCACTACTGTACACATAAGACAAACAGGCACATTCGGCACCTCGCCCTCGGCTTGCACAGCAGCCGTAGCCTCGGCACGGCGTGCGTCCACCTTTGATTGCACCACAGCTACGGTAGCATGCTAAATACCACGACGCCGCTGCTGACCGTAGGTCTTACTTCTCAATGGATACTAGTCGTACGACAGGGTTAACTGTTAATACCAGATATCCTATATGTTTCGCTTCTGAAACATATAGCATACTACTATTAATAGGGTGTTAGATTAGGTAAGGCTGGATGGGCAGCCCAAGGCAAGTTTGTTTTTCAAAGAGAGGCAGGACGTTTTACTGCTGAAACTCGCAAACTCACTTCAAGAATACATAATATTTCAATGGGCAGTAGTCAACCAAGAAAAACCTAACGACCTACCACGTTTATGTGCTCACCTCTTCCCCCCCCCGTACAAAGACGACGTGTCGAGCTACTACAAAGTATGTCTTGCGCAAAGCTGATGCGACCCCAAGCAATACAGATTTCCTCCTGGCGATCCAGCTGAAGATGACGCAGCGACCCAGAAATGATGATTTGCCTGTCCCAAGCGACGATGATGATCAGCGATCCCAGAAGTGATGTTCCGGCGCCGTCCTAAACCGTGACGATATCCAGCGACCCAAACGTGGTGTTCAAAGGGCATGATGTCGAGCGATGCCAGAAACGATGTTCTAGCAGCCCAAATATATCGATGGTGTGCGTCGATTCCAGAAGAATTGCCCCCCCGGAAATCCCAATGGATATATGATACTACTGGGGATCGATCCCCAAAAGACATACCGATTACCCCTCCTTCTTGTTATTGGTGTCGCAACTCCGGAAACTCCGGCAGTCCGATCGGACAGTGCTGTCGCGATTCCGAAAGTTGTCGTTCCAACAACCCATGCGCGTATGCTTGCAGCGATCCCGTCAAACTTGTTTTTGGAGACCCCGCGTTGATGAGGCGACCCGTAGCTGGCGATGGTGTTGTCCCGACGATCCCTGTTGTATCTTCCCTAACTAAAACTGTGAAACCCTTGTCGAGTCATCGTCAAAATTAACAACCGGCTGGGTTTAGGTGTTGTCGGGGCGTGTTCGGGCGCTCAACACAGCTGCCGCGTGCGTACTACTCGTCCGTGCACGTGGAGCTCAGTGCGCGTAGCTCTCAGCGTCATTGTACGTGGTCGTCCTGGGTGTACAGTGCACAACGTATGCCCAGTGCGGCTCCATGATCCGGCTTTCTTCTCCGATCCAGTGAGTTTTCGCATTTTCCCGGGGACCTTGGCGGGCACGGCGCAGTCGCTCCTGCAATGTTCCGCATTGCTGCATGCGTGGCAGATGATGGAAACAGGATCAGGTGCTGCCGGTGTTGCTGTCATGACGGTGCACGGCCAGTAATCAAAACCACTTGTTCCACAACAGCCGTCCAGGTAGAGGTGGCGTAGTAATGACTGACTCATCGATAGATCTAAGTCTGGGTACGTCCCGGTACCTCTCAATCAGACCTTGGAGAACGACCGTTGCCGGTCAGTTACTCGGCATAAGCGCCTGGCTACTGTTGGGTGGCATGGTAGCTATCCTCAAGGGGACGTTGCAGCGAGCCCTGAAAATATGTTCTGATAGTTCCAAACGATGATGTTGCACCCACCCAAGAAAACAAATATGGTAACCCCCAACGATGACGTTGCAGTGACCATAGAAGCAATGTACCCGCAGTTCCAAACGATGATGTGGCAGCGAGCGCAGAAAATGTCCTCTGGCCGTCCCAAACCATGGCGTCGTAGAAACCCAAGAAATAATGTTTCCGCAGGCTTGAACGATGATACCGCTGCTGCACTTCTAAAAACGATGATCCGGCACACCAAAACGACGATGCTGTAGCGACCTTGTGAAACGATGGCCCGGTACAGTAGTCATAAATAACACTATTGCAAAGATGCTCCGAGTATACTCGATACTCCGAGTATACTCGGAGTATCGAGTATTTCTCGTACTCCGAGTACTGAGAGTGTTAGAGTACTGGTGGCCTAAATACTCGGAGTACTTGGAGTATGAGCAGTACTGAAGGCCCAAATACTCCGAGTACTGGGAGTATGAGTAGTACTTATATTCGAGTACCAGCAATACTCGGAGTAAAAACATCTAAATTACTCGGAGTACTCCGAGTACCGAGAGTATTGAACACCGAAATACTGCGAGTACACACAGTACCTGAAGTATTTTTTTCTCGAAAATACTCTAATTACACTCCGAGGTAATGAGAGCATCTGTGAATTCTGAAATGCTATAAACGCCAGTCACATGCTCACAGAACCTGGGAGGAATGACGGCCGAGTCTTTAAAATGATGCAAAGATGCTCCTAACTTACTTCACACTCCGAGTATACTCCGAGTATCGAGTACATTTCGTACTCCGAGTACTTAAGAGTATAAGAGTAATAGCGGCCTGAATACTCGGACTACTTGGAGTATGAGCAGTACTGAAGCCCCAAATACTCGGAGCACATGGAGTACCCACAGTATCGGACCCCGAAATACTCCGAGTAAAGCAGTATCGAGAGTGTTCATACCCGAAATACTCCGAGTACGAGCAGTATCCGGAGTATCGAACCCCGAAATACTCCGGGTACACGAAGTACCTGAAGTGTTTTATCTCCAATACTCGGGACTTTACTCCAAGGTACTCGGAGCATCTGTGCACTATTGCAACGACCGCAAACGCGATGTCCTGGTCGTTCTAAACGACTACCGGTACTTATTTCGCAGCGACCCCGGAAAACGACGTTCTGGCAGTCTCAAATGATGGCGCGGGAAATCCAGAGACCATCCCTTCGGCAAACCCGGAAAATAGTACTACGTAGCGGGATCCCGGAGAAAAAATATCCGGTGGTCCCACTAAACGACGAGGTATTTCCGAATACGGTGTCGAAGCGATGACACGACAACCAATTCCGGGCGATGCGATGCTCCTCCAGAGGTCTATGATGACGATGATGATGATGATGAGGATGATGATGATGATGATGATGATGATGATGATGATGATGATGATGATGATGATGATGATGATGATGATGATGATGAGGATGATGATGATGATGATGATGATGACGATGATGATGACGATGATGATGATGATGACGATGACGATGATGACGATGATGACGATGATGATGATGATGACGATGACGATGATGACGATAATGATGACGGTGATGAGGATGATGATTTCAGACATTGGCGTTGCTTCAACGATATATATCCAATGCTTTCCTCGATGCGGGAGGTTCGGGCTCTGGTAGAACTACAAGCAGGAACGGCCCACCATGTGGTTGGCACGATTCAAAGGAGTAAGAAGCGGGAAGGTCGACCCAGGCTGGATTTCTTGCTTGAGCAATAGCGCATTCTGCACGAAATTCAACACGACGGCTTCCGATATTCTTCTCCCTCATTCGCAAAATTAATTAATTATACCCCCCCATACCACGAACAACCTACCTAACGAGTACATGTATATACGACGACCAGAACATATGGTTTATTTTTATTAAATAACAGTGCGAATCAAAGCCCGTTTTGTTTCATACATATTATATGAGTTATGGCTTTAGAGAGCGTCCCCTGTTTGTTCCATTGTTAATGGTATACGCAACACTTCGCGGAAGCCAAAAAACACAAGCTGGAGTGTAGCTTTCTCAAGCCGTACACAACCGAAAAACCGAAAAATAAAAGTCGGTTTTCGGTTTGAAAAAACCGAAATAAACCGACCGAAAAAAACGACTTTCGGTTGTCGGTTCACATCATCACTGATGGTGGCATAACCGTACGATGGTTCACGTTGAGGCAGTACAAAATACCTATTAATAGTCGAGTCTCGAGGAAATTTGCGTAGCGCCGTACACCATTATTCTTGTGAATATATTGCTACAGTAGTTAACGCGCACACCTACCTGCAGCCTTGTTGGCTGTTGTATATACACACGTTTTTAAGCTACTAATAGTAACCGTATTATTATTAGCTATTTGTATTCATAGTTCCGTGTAAATCCCAGCTTGCCTTCCTATGTAGTGCACATTGTTTTTTATTTGCTGTCCTGCATTGTTAAACTGCTTCTTGCTCGGCACGAGACAACAGAGCATCAGCAATGTTGGCCCCCCGACTTCTAAGTAAAAACGCATAGCCTCGCCGTCCGTGTGCCCTCTCTGCTGCTATGTCGGCACAGTAGTTGCTCCACAGGGAACGCGAGCAGAACATCCCGTACAGTATGCGATAGGCCAAAAAAATAAGGACGAGTGCAGTACGAGTAGCTCCTTTGGGGCTCCAGAGATTATGTTTTTTACGAGAACCACGACAGCCTAGAATCGGCCACACGGATTATGTTGGGTTGTTAAGACATGTACGCAGCACTGTAGGACAAAACAGACCCTATAAAATACGAAACCGGGATACCGACCCACGCCTGATTTCCTAGACTTGACAAAGAGTGTATTCCACACTACAGTACTTTTGTGTACGTGCACGCTCCCTAATTTCGTATTTCCCCGCAATTCACAGGTTGAGTATCTCCTTTCATATGCGAGAAATGAGAGATATGAAAGCGCCCGACTCGGTAGCCCACTGGTAGCTGCGAGGTGCGCCGCCAGGTGGAGCTGCTTTACGAAGAACCACAAGAACAAGAACATTCGCGACAGAGCTGCGACGGCCATCGCCATCGCGAGCTTCTACTTCGAAGGGCTACTGCACATAGCTGCGACGATCGTCATTTCTCTAGACGGCACTCTCCTCTTATACTTTGATCGCTAAACCTGGGAGGGAGGGAGGGTATTCAGACGCGTGCTACGGTATAGGTGCACCATGTTTTTGCCTTACAAGGGTGGTCGCTTGAGGAGGAGCTCTTTACCACACCCAAAAAATAATTTGGACGAAACTAAACGTGCCAACCGATGAACAATAGCATGGCCGAAGTAGGCAACGAACGATGCGGCAACAAGACACTGAAAGTTCGGCGAGTTTGGGTTAAGGTGGCCGATCATTCAGAAACAAAAACAGCCAAAAGTGCTATTATACCTCTATCGTAGTGCGCTTCTTCCCAAGGACTGAGGCATGCCTTAACCCATTTACATTTTGACGGTGGTATCTGGGGCATCGTGGGACATCCTATAGCGGGCTTCCTACTGATATGTAGGCATGCATGCGACATGGATACCTGCTGGGGACATACTATCGATTGGTGTATCGCTGCCTCTGCGTGCATTTCTGCTAATCCACCTATCGAGCCGGGTGTGCAGCGATGCTGGCATTCAGCCCCTGCTAAGTCAGGGGTGCGGGTGCCCCATAGGAACCACCCACCTATGATGGCGTGTATTGCCTATTTTATTTTACTTTATTTTATGTGTCCATCCCATTTATTATCTTCGCACTTCCGTCTTTCTCCCTCCCTAGTCGTAACTCAGGTCCGGGGTCACAAAGTAGGCTCCCCTCCCTCCTCCCCCACTACGGTTCTTGCATTGCATTTTTATCGCGAGAAGATTTCAGCACTTTCTTCCCTCGTCGACTTGCGTCGGATCCCGCCTACCCACGCCACGAAGGCGCTCTCAGCAATTGGTTTATTTTATTTTTTCAAATAAAGTTAAAATCTCCCCACGGTGGGACTCGAACTTGGGTACTGTTAAAGATATTAGGCGCGAACACCTACATCTCTGATCAATGTTCATCGCCACTGCTGTTGCCTGGGGCAGCAGTAGTTAGCACCAGTACTGCTGTAGCAAAGGAGAGCAGTAGGTAGCTGTAGCCGGGGGAAGCAGTACGTAGCACTACTGTAATACTGCTGTAAAAAGGGAGCAGCAGTCATAATACGTAACCAAGTACCACTCGGTAGATTCGGGATCGCGACGAGTCAACAAGCAAGTTAACTCGAGCTACGACCGGCCAAAACTGGGATCGGCTAACCGCTATTCGTCGGCCAACGTAGGTAGCACTGGTTCTGCCAATAGTGTGTTGCAGTAGCTGAGCACAACAGCAGTAGCATCGGTGATGTTATAGGCAGCAATAGAAAAACACGGTGCGTTACGTTACGGTTCGACTAAGGTGCGGCGTAACTACGAGGACCCCGACGAGTTGTGTTTTGTTGTTGTTTGTTTGTGTTTTCGTACACGGGGTCCTCCGAAGTATTATTGTTGTAGCGAACGAAGGATCAGGGTCTGAGTAGCTACGAGAGAGAGCATGGGCGTGCCCCACCCTCTGTCACTCCTCTCACCACCACCTCTAGACTCAGATGTCTATTGTTCTTTAAGTTTGATTGCCCAACAAGCGGCCCTTCTACAAAACATCACTCTTCTGGGGTTTTTATCATCGGTGGATCATCTTTGTCCAACACCAGCATGGCAGCATGCTGCTGCCTGTGCCCGCCTGTGCGACCATCTGTCAAGGGTGTAACAACTATACCTGAATAGGTTATGAGCTTCGGTCTACAGCAAGGTGCACACAACTAAGGGTCCTCAAGACGACGTCCACGAGAGATCCAAAACGAGCTGGCCTGGTCAAGATTTAGTCGAAAATAAAAAAAGTGAGTTCACGTCAAACAAGGGATAGCGGGAAAGCTCGACTACTCGTACGTATGTACAGTATTCGCGAGTAAGGCATGTGGAAGTCGGTTAACTGGATAGCAGCGCATGGCGCGTCGATTCATACTCTGTCGGGGCGTGTGTGTGCCTGCGTTTGCGATTCTACCGGGTCGAGTGTTCAATCTGGTAACTAACAGATCACTCGGGGCGACAGGAATTGCACCACATCCAAACTTTCGCTCATCATCATCTGGATAGCAGCGCATAGCACATCGATTCATACTGTGTCGGGGCGTGTGT
>MEHQ01002037.1:240136-313825 GCA_008828725.1 Saccharina japonica
GGGCAGAATATAAGGGCGATAATATTACAATTATTGGGGAACGTGTTATTGATAGTAGTAATGTTTTTGTGTGTAGCTGCTTCATGTCGCGTGGTGACCTAGTGCATGCAACAATAGAGACAATAGAGACAGTAGAGACAGGTACTCTCGTGGGAGATTGCAAGTCACCCCACCGCTATGTCACGACACCCGTTCAAGGCTTCAAAACATCATCCCGACACTCCGGGGGGGGGGGGGAGCCGGGAAAGGGAGCACACTTTTCCGTGGGTAGAATTAATAGCTCTCTCTGCGTTTATCGGGTAATTACATACAGCGTGTTAATAGTGTTAATAGTTGTATGTGTTGTCGTTTTGCGTTGTTGTTGTTGTTTGTTGTCGTTTTTTGCGGTTGTGTGTCGTGCTTTGTTTGGTTGTTGTCGTTGCTGTGTGTTCCGGTATAATATACCAGGGTATCAACACTACCCGACAACGTGCCGCCGATCGTGAACTTCAAGTCTCCTAGTATAGTATTATTATACTCGAAGTAATAGAAGATAACAAATAATAATAAAACAAAAAACCAAGGTCACCTACTAACCAACCCTACCCTAACCAAGGTGAACGAAAAAATAGTTTTATACTGCTATTACTAGCTGTGCTGCTGCGGTATTAATTGCTGTTACTGCTGCTGTACGTATCGTTGTGAATGTTGTTGTTGATATATAATAATTATCATCTTTGCCATCCGACAATGTGTGCAGCATGAATGAGCTTCAACGTTGATCAATCATAGCATTCCCGAAAGCTTTGTCCTACGGTATACGTATACTCACTCCTCGTATTATTGATAGTTGTATACCCGGTGTTGTATGCTCATCATGTGCAAGTATGTAATTGTGTCATGAATGCTGCTGCTGTGCTGTTGTTGTTGTATTGTTGTTGGTGTTCATCTTCCCTCGCTTTGTTTTTTGCCATCATTCACGTTCGTTCGTTCTCTTTCTCTGTTGTTTTATTTGTTGTTCTTTCGCGTTGCTGTTGTTGTTGTTGAAGTTTAATTAAAAACTTCAATGAATTGCTGCTCGTCGTGCTGTGATGTGCTGTTATGTACCTGGTACATACGAGGCTACGCGTAGTACTTGCTGTGCTGTTGCTGTGCTTTTTTTAGTTGCTGTTGATTTGATGTTGTTCGCTTCCTGTTACTACTATAGATGCATGGATGATGGATGGATGGGCTTCCAGGTGTAAAGTAGAGTGAGCCTATATAAATACATAATATCATAATATCGGAAATGCCGACACGGATTGATCCAAAGCTGTCTCGAAATTACTCTTCTCAAGTTTATATCATCATAGCATAATAGGTACGCGTAGACATACACACCCTTTTTTTCTCAAAGAACGGGCAGGCTTGGCCAGAATATACGGGACAGAATCCCTTGTTTGTATATTTTGTTTTCTTTTGTGCCTGAATTAGAACAGACACTGGGTGTACTGATGATGTACAGCAGTAGTTGGGTAGAAAGAACGAGTTTAATGTGAAGACAACACCCACTGGGAACAGGCCTACGAGTGAGAAATAGCAGCCCAAAAAGAACGTAAGAATATGAATGAGGCTCCTCGCCTACCTGGGGGCTGGGGGGGGTAAAAAATCCGTGCCACATTAAATCCTATACAATATGCTACATGTTCAAGGTTGTGTTCAATGTTGTGTTCACAAGCTCAGATTCGCAGATGAGGCAGACGAGGTGTACCAGGTAGTATCTTGCTGGCGCGCCCATATACTGTTGTTGTTGCATGCACCACTGCAGCATGCTGCTTCACTGCTCCACTGCTCTGCACTGCTGCGCTGCACTCTGCTGCACTGCTGCGCTGCACTGCTGCACACAACAAACGGAACTGTTACAGGAATGGATACGGAATCAGACAGAATCAGAAGGAGGAGTGGATGAATGCTGGTCGTCTACAGCCTGGATTTCTCGTTGTTCGATTTCTCGTTGTTCGTTCCCTTCCCATGTCTGTTCTGTTTGCTGTTGACGTGGATCAAATCCGTGTTTAGCTGTATCCATAACAAACAGCAGTCAGTGTATATGTGTATATATATAGTTGTGGACACATTAAAGCCCTGCTGCTCTGATGTGGTCGTGTGTCGTATGTTCTGCGCTGCGTACTGCTACTGGCTGTGCTCGTAATACATACCGCTCCGGACTTAAATATAAGGATAGTTTAGTCTTCATATTTGTGCACCACTGGTCCTTATAGTGAAATCCAAAGTGGTACCTGTGCCGTCTTCGGATTTCCCGTATTTTCTACTGGTACCAACTGGTACAAATAAATCTACAACAACCTTCACGTACGACGTACGTACGTATGTACAGCGAGCCGAGAGCACAAGCAGTGCACCGAGCGCAAGAGCGAGCCAACGAGCAGGGAGCATCTCGACCAGGACAGAGCAAGCACCACACACAGCACTTGGCCAAGCATTATGACGTCTACCCCACACCTGGTACACCTCCAATAGATCCCCTTGCACAGAGTGGCAGAGCCATGATACAGCAGCAGTACTCGTACTATTATTATGCGGAAAGAATCGAGCACCGCACCAGCAGTGTCGTGCTTCAAACAGGAACATTTGAACCAACGATTAAATTTTGAACAAATTTTGTTCCAGTTGGATGAAAAATCGATCATAAAATAAATATCTCGCCAAATTTTAATTCAAAAAGCACATGACGACTGTGTAAAAAACAATTTATCTCTTCGATAGGATATCGAATCACAAACAAATTAAATTTAAAAATTCGGGAAAAGTTATGCGGATTCTTTCCGAGCGCTGATTGGCCAGTTCAAAATAAAAAGCGGAGGAAACTGGTGGTTTAGGGTCCCCGAGTTTCGGAAAAGGTGGACAAAAATCACTGCAGCGGGTCCTCGCCCCAAGAGCTTCATTCCATCTATCGCGTTGACATACACAAGTACCAAGTGCAACCAACTCCTCGTGCTGCCCTCAGCGCCCATTCATTCCGTGATCTCCTTTTCTGTTCCTGTTGCAGAGCGCGCTTAAGCAGAGACGAATCTCGGGTCGGGTTGAGTGCGTGTTCCTTCAAGCCGACGAGCCTAAAAAAGAGACAGCACAAGGAAATTTCCAAGCCACGTCAAGTCAAGTCATCCCAGCAAGGAAACAAGATGACCCAGCAGTCTAACGGACTGAGCCCGAGGGCCAACAAGCACCACCACAGCAACAATATCAGCAGCAGCACCAGCAACAGCAGCAGCACCAGCAACAGCCAGGGGGCCACCACTCTTCCCAACCGATTCTTCCACGGCTCTGCGCTGCCCAACATCCCCCCCTCCTGCCATCAAGAATCATCGACCAACTCGAGCGGGATTGCTTTCGAGGGGCGCTTCTGCAGAGACCAAAACAACAAAATCAGGCCCAGATCTCCAAAGCAGCAGCAGCACACATCGGGATCAGGATCCAACACAAGCAACAAGCTCCACGGCGCAGCAGCAGCGAACCAGGCAGCGACACCCATGCGTTCCGCCGTCCGCTTCCTTGCCATCATGGCCACCATGATCTCAGCGGTCCCGCTGCTCTCCACCTTCCGTGTTGCTGGCGCATCAGGGAGCAGCGTGCAGTCAACAGGAGCTGCTGGTGGTGCTTCTGCTGCCGCTGCTGCTGCTAGGGCGCCGTACGGCGCCGGGGTGGGAGGAGTGCATTGCTCGTCGCTTTATCACGGGTGGTCAGACAGCCCGACGGACAGAGGGCAGTGCGCGCCTCTCCTGTCACCTGCGATCATCGAGGGGGACGGGTGGCTGGTCGGGGTGCATCTGGACAGGGCGCCTTCGTCGCCGACATCAAAGAAGCTGCGAGGCTCTGCTGCTGCCGCCGCTACTCCAAGGTACGGTATGCTTTAGCTTGCTGTTCTTGATGTTGTCGTTGTTGATGTCCTTTTCGTTGTTTTTTCTCTGCGTAAAACAACTACAGTACACATACATACGTCAGATGCGAGTGTGACCGATTGAGTGGTTAATACTTCTATTTGTGAGCTGGCTGTGTTCTTTGGTTGCAGACTCTACGTTCAACATGATTTTTGTTTTTTTGTGTACTTTTTGGGGGTAGAATCTTGAATCTTCTTGCTTTTCCTGTACAAGCAGCGTATCATACTGGCACTCGTCCTCGTACCGGTATATTCCCAGCTGAAAGACGGAAATGTAAGGACCGTATGGCATTCATATAGGTATACCCCTACGGTTCTTACATCTCCGTCCAAATTAGTAAAAATAATCTTACTCGGGTGTACGGGGTCCGATGTTCCGAGCTGTTGGGTCTTCCTTCGTTCCTTGTGTTCATTTCATATCAGGCAAGGCAACCAGTGCTGCTGCTGTTTACCAGCACAATATCCACATGGATGCTGATGCAGCCCAACACGTATGCATGTATGCAAACACGGATCAATAAATAGACCAAAGGGTGCTGGATTTGCACGCACATATCAATAAATCGGTCGAAGGGTCTTTTCCTGAAAGTCTCACCCTGTGCTATAAACGGGTGTTTGTTTTATTGCGTCCTCTTGCTCTGCACGCATGCAGCCTTCCAACGAGCATGCATGTACATCGGCCCGCTCATGCATGCATGCGCGCATTGAGCTTGTTTTTTATGGACAGCAACAGCAGTTGATATATACAACAGCAGACATCTTTATTCAGCCTCGGGGATTAACGATAGCTAGTACCATTTCCGGGGATACTCGCTCGTCGTATGATGTGCATGCGCTCGTTTTTCTTGACAGCATATTCGTGTGTGCGTTATTAAACGTAACAGCTTTTTTTCATGTTGCCTCGGGAACAACTGTAACGGAAAAACCCCCTCGAGGGGTCCAACCTAATGAAAATAGTATATTACCTGGTACACTGTAACGCAGTATATACCGACACCCCACAGTTAATGTTGCTCCCGCTGCATGGATGACGGATGATTATACTTTTGCCACACACATGCTTCGTACATACACATCACACATCATACGAGTACTGTAGACACCGATACTCTTACCCGTGGTACCAGTACAAGGTTGGTATATACATGTTTTTACACGCACGTACCTGGTACTCGTATACAGCTTCATGTTTGGCCTCCACACCAACCGCCATATAGCTATTAATACATGGTAGCTATTAATAGTGTTGATCACCATCCAGGCAGCCCACCTCACCTCGCCCTACCCTCCCTCCCTCCCTCCCTCCCTCCCTCCCTCCCTCCCTCCCTCCCTTCCAAAAATCGTTCATTCGTGCAATTCACTTCACGGCTCGGTTCGGTTCGGTTCGGTTCAGCAGGAGTCTCCCACACCAGTACTTCGTGCGCGCCGTAGAGGCGACCCTTCACAGCATCGCCACGGCAGACTCCGGGGCCAGCGTAGATGTCGTCCTCTTCTCGGAAGGCCGATGGGGCGGCATAGTGGACGAGGTCGGTGTGCCCATCGACTGGAGCGTGCCGCAGGAGATTTGCGCGGGCCTGGGCCTGCACTGCACTCAGGTAAGATACGTAGCCATGATGAGATAAGATAAAGAGATAAGCTCAGTTAGTAACTTAAGATGATAAGATATTACATGAGAAGACTACTACTACTGTAGATTATATGTTTTTTGAGGTTACGCCGCGTACGAAAACATCTATTCTATCAAGTAAAAAACGGCTTCAGCCATCTTATCTCGTCAATGTCAAGGGTCGAGGGGTCACTATTTTTCGGCGCCTTAATAACTTCTAACGATTAATTAGAAGCTCGCTTTCTCTCGTCACAAGGTATAAATAGAACATTTAGGCAGATTACACCAGGTATAATATAGGAGATGTGGGCGGAGGGAGCCGCATTTAGGCAATGTAGAATAAAAGGACAATATACATGTATAAGAAGAGCAAGATCAGAGAAAGAGAGTAGGTCTGTTCGGACCTACGCATTTTTGTCATGTTCGATATGGTTCGCCGCTCGCTGTGGACTTAATGTTATCATATCAGCATATCATGTGATACAGCGGCTATTATTAACACAAAAAAGTACCATTACTCGTGCGCTATACCAGATATTCATTATTCGAAAAGGCACTATTACGTAATACCAGTACCTGGTATTTAATATTCGATACGATGCTGTACGATGTGTGAGTTTTTTTTTAGTGTTTAGTATTCTTCCTCCTTGTCTAGTCATATATTAATAGTTACTTTAACATCCAAACTCCCTCCGGACAACAACAGCAGCAATAGCAGCAACAGCAGCAACAGCGGCAACAAAAGCAGTACGACGTAGTAACTTACGGTCAAGTGCTGTGAGGTGGGGGGGGAGGGCCCAAGCATGGTTTTTTACTATAATTTCCTTTGCGTCCCGAAACGCTTGATTGAGTTTCACTTTATTTATTTTCCCTTTCTTTCTACTTTCGTCCGGACAGACGGTGATTCTGGTGAACGACCCTGACACGGTGTCAGTGGCTGAAGCTCTGGACTGCCTCTCGGTTGCCGACGTCTTCGTGGCCAGCGAAAGCGATTTCTCGAAAGCCGCGGCGTCGCTGTCCGACCACATTAAGGTAAGATTTGTTTTTCGTCTTTTTTTTTAGACTTTAGGTGATTTTTTTTTCCGTTTTTGAAACTTGTTTATACTTCGAGTATGATGATAAAAGCTCTTCCCACAGTAAAGGTGCGTTTTTTGTAGTTTTGTTACTACCGGTATATAGTTTGTATAGTAATTGTTACTATTCAACTTGTCCTTTATTGATAACAATGTATGGCACGAACATGGTTGAACATGTTCCATTACATCTTTGTAACATGTTCCATTCCGACTTGAATCGACTACGACCTTGCACACATTCTGGTGCTTATTACTGCAGTATTTTATTTGTCTCAACCCTTTCATTTATTTCACTGCTGCAAAAAGCACCTACACTAATTTCAAGTATGTTGTCCCCAAAAACGTGCGTGAAGTTCTACAAATGCCCAATGTGCGTTTTTTGTTTTTTTAAGCATGCCTGTTCTCTCGACCCTTTTATTTTTCGATTTAAATATACTGAAAACAAAGTCGTACATTAATTTACCGTGTGACGTTCCCAAAAACGTAGGTGCGTTGTTTTGCAGTTCTAAAACGGGTTAAGTAACAAGCAGTATTTTACCGTCTGGGGGAATCGCGTTCTTACAACATTTTACGCATTCTGCTTATGCAGCATGTCGGACCACATCAAGATTACGGCAGTACGAAGTGGTAGTTATTTTGTGTTATTTGCATGCATGCATATATTCATGTCGAACCACATCAAGATTACGGCAGTATTTAATATTAATAGTTGTTTTGTGTTGTTTGCATGCGTGCATGCATGCATATGCATGCCGATCACATCAAGATAAATTAGTTTTTTTGTGGCCTTCGCGTGTCGCTCACATCAAGATTAGTTTTTTGTGGCCTTCGTTTGCATCACGCCAACTATGCATGTCGACCACATCAAGATTATTAGTTCTGCTTGTGTTCTACACTGCTGTCTCTTTTCTTTGAATGCATGCATCCGTGTAATGTCGTTCATGTCGACAAGATCAAGGTTGTACATTGCACCATTGTACGACATGTGTGGCGTTCTTGCTTTTTTAGTGTTCTCTACATGCTGTCCTTATCACATCAACAGACTATTGTGGGCGGGGGGCGCGTTATTAGGTGTTGTTTTTTTTAGGCGTAAGCAAGATGCCCTTTTGTGTGCATGTTTGCCTCTTGGAATCGATTGGTTAACAATCACGTACATACGTACGAGCATACCCGTTTACATTTCAATCGATGTGTCAGTCAATATATATAGCCCACCCAGTCACGGACCACATTCGCTTTACGAGAATAGTGCGTCGTTTTCCCTCTGGGGATCAGTTGGTTGGTTGACAGCTATATATGTGCATACATGTATACGATACGTATACGTATATGCATGCCGTTAATGCGCGCAGCTATAAATATGTGTGCTGGGCAACATGGCAGAATGTATATTTCCTCCCCATTGACTTTCAAATGTTTCAAGTTTAACCTTAACCCCCCCCCCCCCCCCCCCCCCCCCCCCCCCCCCCCCCCCCCCCCCCCCCCCCCCCCCCCCCCCCCCCCCCCCCCCCCCCCCCCATCGCTCTATTGGCGAACGCTGCAAAATGTGGAACACCCTATATTTAATAATACTAACACCCTATATTTAATAATACTATAGGTGTTGACGGACAAGTGGGAAGAGGACGACGACGAGATGATGCTGGCACTCAACCCAGCGACTACGATTGCGGGCATGCCAGACTCCCAACGCCGGGACCTCGAGACGCTCGTCCACGACTACCAGCACTGCTCTTCTGCAAGGGGGGGCGGCGTTTATGCGTAGGTGGCTACTCGTAGGTGGCTTGTGATTGGCATTAACACCATTTAGCCGCGTTGGTGACTTGTGATTGGCTAACAATATATAGCCGTGATTCTATACTGCATCGTAGTCGCGGATCGACACATAATTAATTTGAACGGCATACCGGAATACTTCGTACGGATATATTACGGAGTACGGTAGGTACTGCTTGCGTCATTTTTTGTTTTAATCCGAAATATTCGGTGGTAGCGGCAGCCGCAACTAGCTAGCTATAGCTATTGACAGCAGCAGCAGCAGCAGCAGCAGCAGCAGCTGTTAGTCTGAAAGCCGCAGGCAGCAGCTACATCAGTAGCAGTCGCCGCAGCCAGCAAGCTATTCTCGGTCTGATACCCAGCTAGCCATGTGTGTGGTGTCTCTCTCGCGCAGTGGCGCCGTCGAGAGAGAGATGCTAGTATAAGATAACAGTATAAGATAACAAGGCGCCCCCTAAGGTAAAGGGCGCCTATCCTGACGCAAGGGGTGTTTCATTTCGTTCACGCCTTCCGTGCATCCCTCGTGTACGTACAAGACAACCCAAAAGGGCGGAGGGGGGATACTTGTTGTTTTTTGGTTGCTGTTTTTTGTTGCTGTTTTTTCATTCATTTCTTCAATTTCTTTCAGTTCTATGTTTCGAGGCGGGGGTGCGGGGGGGGGGGGGGGGGGGGGGGTGGGTTGGGTCGGGTGGGTGGATGTGGTGCGTGTAGCGAGTGTCTTGTACATCGTTTTGTTTTGTCGAACAAATCATGATCTAGAGCATCTAAATCATTAGTGGAATATTCTTACGTACGTCGTATATACGTCGTGAGAATACCAATCAGTATATTAGATACCGGTACGTAGGTATATACCTACCACCGGTACGTGTGTGTTTCCGGTCTCAAATCAACTAATCAACTGCGTCCATCTTGACCGCGCGGCGTTCCGAAAAATGGAAGGATCGAAAACACTTGGTTTTTCTTTTCTCTTAGCGTACCGCTCGTTGGATAACAGGCAATCCGCTCGTGCGTAGTCAGTGAGAGAGCGTATCAGACGTGTTTTGGTTTGCTCGCTTATTTTCCTTGATTTTCTGGATCTTGGAGACGGCTCTCCTGTTGGTAGTTCTTATAACCACGTTTGCGAGCTAGAGTGCATGGTAGGGCAGGCGGTTCGCTCGTAAGTAGCTTGAACTGCCTGCTGCTCTTATTTGATCCGAGTTACCGTTGAGGAAGGGGGTATGGCAATCTACCCGCCCACCCCGCCCATCCACCCGCTCGTAGAGTAGATAGCTTTTATGGAGCTATCTAGATCAAAGATCAGAGCTCCGCTATGAGCTACAGCTTTGCTTGCGGGTCATATTTCCCCCCGCATGAAAAAATGGAGGCGTTCTATTCCGTTATGAGAGGACGGGGAGGGGGGGCAGGTAGAGATCGTCAGAGATTATGTAGATTGGCAGACAGATCGTCAGGTAGATCACCAGACAGATCGTCAGGTAGATCACCAGACAGATCGTCAGGTAGATCACCAGACAGATCGTCAGGTAGATCACCAGACAGATCGTCAGATACATGTCGTCGGTAGAGATCATGAGGTAGAGATATATCATCAGGTAGATCGATCTCCCTCGGTTGTGCTTGCGTCTCACCGCGCCTAGTATTGGTTGGGCTGAGAGGGAGAGCGAGAGAGGGGATGGGATGTAGGAACGGAGAGAGAAAACGAAGCAAAAGAGAGACAGCGCGAAGCGAGCGTGGTTTACTTTCGAGCAACTCGCTGCTTGCTGCTGGTACACTATATATACGTAAATAGTAAATAGTACCGCTTGTAGAAGAGGACGGCAATTGTTGCGGTTCGTGATCGACACGTGATTGGTCGATTGGTTGACTGATTTGATTGATCGATTGATGATTTGATGGATGCAAAGAGGCGGCTCCGGGGCTAACAAAATGTTGGCCTCTGTTTTGAGCCTGCTCCTTGTCTTTTTATTTCGACCACGAACGAACGCCTCATTTCTTTCCTGTTCTCTTTATCTCATCTCTCTCGGGCGGTTTATTTGTTGATAGATTGATCGATTGGTTTGTTGATTCGTTTTTGATGGTTGATCGATTGAATGACTGCCTGTTTTGATTCGTGCAGAGGCGGCTCCGGGTCCAATTTTCGTCTCCCTAGGCCCTGTTTCGAGCCTCCTCGTCTTTTCATTTGGACTTAACTAGACCGTGTCTATTTCCGTCCCTGTTGCCCTCTTTTTCTCTCTCTCTCTGGGATGAGCTTTGATTTGTTCGGTGGTTGATTGATTCGTTGTTTGATTGATGCAGAGGCGGCTCCGGGGCAGATACTAGTCTCCCGAGGCCCTGTTTTTGATTGAGCCTCCTCGTCATTTTCTGTTTTGGACCAGACCTTGTGTCTAGTTTTTTTCCTATTGCTCTCTCTCTCTCTCTCTCTCTTCGAACGAGGTTTGGGGAGGAGGCCTTGTGTGTAGTTTTTTGTGTCTTGGGTCTATGTGGTATGGTTTGGTCTGGTCTGGTCTGGTTGGTCTAAGGTGTCATATTATATACCGCTTGTGCCGGGCGACACAGCAGGACGAAGTCGCGGGCAGGGCAGCAGCAGGCAGGACCGGTCCGGACCGGACGGAACATAGTTGAAAAGTAGAGTAGAAATTGGGTTTGATTGATGACGGTATGTATGTATTTGGGTGGCATTTCTTACACCATACATCTAGTCATGTCACTATATTATACACAGCGGTGGTAGCGCGACCTATAAGTCTCTGCAACGGTACCTACTACTCTTGTTCTTGTACCGGTAGCGGCTAAATGCAACACCACAGCCTCTCTTTGTTTGAGGCTTTATGGCACGCCAAGCGAAAACCGCACACACCCGGATACAGACGAGATGGGATAGGATAAGCAAAAGTTAAGGTGTGGTTTGTTGGTTGGTGTGTCTCACACTTTTATTTCGATCGAATCCGTCACCTTGGTCGCCGTCAGTCCCCCCAGGGGCAGGTGAAGTAGGTAGGGTGGGGTAGGGTNAAGCAGCCACCGACACTAATTGCATGGGTTGATCCAACCATTGATTGCCAWTATAAGCCCCGAGCTAGTGACCGAGACAACGATACCTTTGTTGGTGTTTTACGAAAACCGTCTACGAGCAGTTTTAGTGTGGGTGAGCGCCCAGCAGCACAGGCAGGATCATGCCGCGCCCGTTCTGTCTGTACGCCTTCTTGCGTTATAACTCCAACTTGCACGATCCCCGTGATCATGCAGGCAGTGGCCGTGCCGTTCCTGTGTATAAATCGTCACTTTTCATCTTCAATATTTTATTATAAAGTGTTTCCCTTTTCATGTCCCAGGAGAGGGAAATTTCCCTTTTCATGTCCCAGGAGAGGGAAATTAAATAGTACCAAGTCGATCTTGTTCAGTCGTTATTAACCAACTTAATTAACCTCAAGGATGGCCGCACAATCACATCCACACCATCTATGCTGACATCCCTTCCTTCCTTCATTATACTATCGTACTGCATGGGGTCATATTTGCCACACCCGGCACAATACGCCCGCTCGACTTTTACAACAATAGCCCACCCGTGCCCGATTGTCCTCGTATAAATATGTACCATGTACCTAAATATGCAACGACCTCGACGCGATATAATATAAAGAGCGCCGCCCCTCTCACTACGGCACACAACACACTTCACTTGTAAGTGAGTGCTGTAGGCGTACTCAGATTGACGCCCACTACACACAACAAACAAACACACTTTACTTGTAGTGAGTGAGTGCTGTGCGCGTACTCAGATTCACCCCCACAAAACCGTTTTGAGCGCGGCCCACTCTAGTATCCCAACCCACCCGGGGAGGGAATGTGCGAAAGAGAGCAACACCCAACAAAAATACGTAAAGCAACAGAAACACGCAACCGCTGCTGTTGAGACCAGACAAGACAAAATACCGACGATTCCGTACGTGGTACCGACCGACAGCAACCATTGCGGCAGACGAAACGCGCTTAGCGTGGCACGGAGTGAGACAAGGACGCGTTCTGTGAAAAAAGGAAGTGAAAACAAGAAGAAGAAAAAAACGATGTTCGTTTTTTTTACGCGGTCTTCGCTTCAGCACCTTCTGAAACAGGTATTCATACTATGAATAGCTCCATCCCAACACCACCAGCGGATAGGGTCGTCGATTATTTCCCCCACCCTCCGGGAGAAGCAAGATAAGATAAGATACTACTCACAGAAAAAGGCAAAAAACGAAACGGAAAAAAATGTCCAGACGGGAAAACAGGTGAGAAAACAAAAAATGCGGCTTCTTCATATTTTTTCCTCCGGTCAGGACGATTTTTGTTTTGTTTTCCCCCCTTGAAATCGGTCTACTGAAGAAACAGAAACAAAGGAACGCCTGCATGGATGAATGGACACCCCCACGCCCTCATACTCGACACGTACGTATGATGCACACGCACAGGAAGAGGGAGGGGAGAGAGGGCCAGGGTCACACACCTTCATGAACAGCAGCGGCGATAGATCGTCAAGCAGCACCGGGAAGAGGCAGAAGCCCGCGACAACAAACAAGGAGCGAATCACACTCGACGTCAAAGCCTGCAAACGGTCACGGACACGTGGGGAACGAAGCGGAAACGAACAAGCAAATCCAGCAGGCGGGGGGTATCCTTCAGTGCCTAGAACGGTAAGGCAAGGGCGGTCTACAACAGCACAGCACAGCACAACAGCAAAGGGGCTGCCATCCTAATCCTTCAAGAGGTCCCGACGAAGTCAAATACACACCTCGTGGCACGCGCGATCGAAGTATCACACGCAGGTTGGAAAGACGAGAACTTCGACGAAATGGTCAGTCTCACAGCTGAGGTGCCTTTTTAATGATAACAACGAAAACAGCAAAACATGCACTATCAATAGTCGGTAGGAGAAAATTGCCGACCCGAAACGGCACTTCAAGTGGTCGCTCCGCACCTCACGGGTACAGGACTGTAACATATCTGTAACGGCATTAGAACGCATGCGCATCGTGGCCAACACGGGACAGGGCTGGTTCACGTTTGTGCCATCCCAACTTGATTTCGCTACGAAAACGCCAAAAATTAGCCAAAAAAACGGAGATAGTCTGGTTTTTATCTCACCCCGCTGATGGTGGGAGTGAGAGCCGTCTGGTCGCTGAAAATGACGGGATCCGTCCAGCTAGAGTGCTTGTCGAGGAGGCCAATGTCCTTGAACAAAGCTGGGTCCGAGGCGTAGGTCCTGCCGATAAGCTGGGCAGGGTAGGGCAGGGTAGGGTAAGGTAGGGTAGGGTGGGGTAGGGTGGGTGGGTTGGGATACTAGAGTGGGCCGCGCTCAAAACGGTTTTGTGGGGGTGAATCTGAGTACGCGCACAGCACTCACTCACTACAAGTAAAGTGTGTTTGTTTGTTGTGTGTAGTGGGCGTCAATCTGAGTACGCCTACAGCACTCACTTACAAGTGAAGTGTGTTGTGTGCCGTAGTGAGAGGGGCGGCGCTCTTTATATTATATCGCGTCGAGGTCGTTGCATATTTAGGTACATGGTACATATTTATACGAGGACAATCGGGCACGGGTGGGCTATTGTTGTAAAAGTCGAGCGGGCGTATTGTGCCGGGTGTGGCAAATATGACCCCATGCAGTACGATAGTATAATGAAGGAAGGAAGGGATGTCAGCATAGATGATGTGGATGTGATTGTGCGGCCATCCTTGAGGTTAATTAAGTTGGTTAATAACGACTGAACAAGATCGACTTGGTACTATTTAATTTCCCTCTCCTGGGACATGAAAAGGGAAATTTCCCTCTCCTGGGACATGAAAAGGGAAACACTTTATAATAAAATATTGAAGATGAAAAGTGACGATTTATACACAGGAACGGCACGGCCACTGCCTGCATGATCACGGGGATCGTGCAAGTTGGAGTTATAACGCAAGAAGGCGTACAGACAGAACGGGCGCGGCATGATCCTGCCTGTGCTGCTGGGCGCTCACCCACACTAAAACTGCTCGTAGACGGTTTTCGTAAAACACCAACAAAGGTATCGTTGTCTCGGTCACTAGCTCGGGGCTTATAATGGCAATCAATGGTTGGATCAACCCATGCAATTAGTGTCGGTGGCTGCTTTTGTGGAGGTGAATCTAATTAAATCATGAAATGAAGAATGCACACATGGGACAGATCATTTACAGATATATCAGATAGATCATTCCCCGATAGATCAGATAGATCATTCCCAGATAGATCAGATAGATCATTCCCAGATAGATCAGATAGATCATTCCCAGTTGATCTAGATCCTTTGGGGCAGATACATTATTGATACGTTTGATCTCTATGATATAGCTCATGTCGCCGGGTGGGAGCCGTATATTTATAGATCAGATAGATCAGATAGATCAGATAGATCAGATAGATCAGACAGAGCATTGATTCCTAACCTGCCGTTACGAAATGTCAACAGACACGTGCGTCGATAACTCAAAACCGTGACTCGCGGAGAATCATCGTACTCTCATCTCCATGAAACACCATCCCACGACGGCGTAGTAAGAGTGCATGACGATAACATTATATAGTAAAACAGAAACGGGACACCAATACCATTAAAAAAAATGTAGGGTTGAGAAACCCCTTCACAGTTTAAAGCGTTCTGCCCAAAAAGCGCTATACGTATACCTATGGCGTATACCTATGGTAAAGCACGCGTTAATGCTGGAAAAAACACACATGCTTCCAAGCCGCAGACAGCCTTAGCTTATTATTATCTGTATAATTACGAGGAGTTCCTTTTGCGGGGGGGCCATAGTAAACACTAGTAAACAGGACCTATGATATACACCAAAACCTACATGTTTCTGTTATGGTATTGCTGGAATGATGAGGAATCGCTTGGTAAATACCTGGCTGGTATCAGGCATTTGGATCGTATTGGTATTACTTGGAAGGCGTATCTCAGATGGGAACCAGGGGGGTTCCTAGATGCCCTTCCCCTTTTCTCTCAGTCTTTCATCACGCAAAGGGAATAAACCTGCTCTTCTTCTATCTCTAAGCAAACAACGCACGTGAGTACCAACGAGTACCCGTTCCTTAGGCTGACCTGGCTAGGGATACCCTGTCCCCTTACATTAGTCTTATCACATTTCCCTATTTTTACTACCAATATTTGGTCCTATTATATGATATTTACTATGGTCCCCCGTTGTAGATAATACGACTACAGCCAGCCAACTACAGCAAGGCCCACAAACAAGAAACACCTACCGTACGTACGCAATACGCAATGTGAGCAAGGTCTATATGGAGTCTTCTTGTCACACCTTCCTCGAAAATTCTGTAACATGGAGAGGTTTTATATAGGAGTTAGTGTAGCGCTCGCCACTGTGGGCACGTTTTATGAATCGGATATTCTTAGCGTCCTCCAAAAAGTGAGCCTCGTGTTTTTACTACTAAAATAGTGTGTTACCAACATTGGTATATAGAAGTTCGTCAAGTATTCAGGGATGATTGATAAGGACATGTGAATGGTATGGTTGAAGTAAGGCCTGCACATTGTCAGATGGCAAATGGAATAATGAGGATATCATACTGTACTTATCGTCATACTCGTGGGTCTGCTGGATGTCGACGGGTAGAAAGGAAGGTTTAATGTGAAGAACACACACACACACACATACATCTTACAAAACGAAACACCCCCCCGCCTCCTGTCATTTAGTAAGTATTGCCCGCTCATCAGGTTAACCCCTCTCTCCTTCCCCCTCCTCCTCGTCCTCCTCCTTTAGGACCCCGAATTTTTTTTTGGCGTTATGTTATAAGGATTATCCTGGTCTTGGTATTCGATCGATATTTTACCCCTGTAGCTCAGCAGGTAATACCCCCACATTTGGCGTCGTCGGCAGGACACGGGTTCGAATCTCACGTCGAACGTTCCTTGTATAGAAACGCTTGCGCGTGCGTCCCTAAAAAACTTATCTCCCTGGTTCCCCAGGTACTGAAACGAAGCGGGTAGGTCAACGTACGGCCGTATACGGTACCGACGTCCCAAATACCCCGCCGTTCAGAGGGGGGGAGAGTGTTATAAGGATTGCCCTGGGCTTGGTACTCGATCGATATTTTACCCCTGTAGCTCAGCAGGTAATACCCTCACAGTTATCAACCGTCTATCATACGAGAGCAGCGCGAGCGCCCAGCGTTACGGGTGTAGGATCATATTTTAATGTTGCGCCCTTGTCGTATACAACTCCTTACGGCCGCGGCATGATGCACTTGTTTTGGCAGTATGCGGCAAGCCCGGCTACTGTGCAGGTTCGCTCTGGTTACTCTTTAGCACTCGCACTCACACGTGTTTGGTTCGTATGATTAGCGGTTCCTTGCCTCTCCAGAAGTTCTGGGCAGGAGGGCAAGTATTCCTCTTCTCAGAGGAATAGACAACATAGATAAATACTAACGTCTCCACAACAATAGAGGGGAAACGGGGATACCATGAATACCATGGCACTACGTACTGAACTTGAAGTAAAAGTGAAATGTATTGCACTAACCATTATTAATAGTTGCGCACTGAGGAGCTCAAGCGGTCATACATACATTAGTAGTTACAGTAGTAGTAGTATATATAGTAAAATATCGCCTTAAAAGGCAAAAGCTAACTGAAACCTCCCCTACCTACCTACCTACCTACCTATTATATACCGTGGTATGAGTCATACAAAACACATACACACATATACACAGCTCAGAGCAGGTCCGGCGGAGGCCCGGTTACCCCCCCCCGAGTGGCTATCTCCGCCGCGCCTGCTCTAACTGAAGCTACGATATATAGAGGTATACCGCTTTTTGGCCAAACTATTTCTGCCTTTAGTATGACTATTATTATTCCATTTGCCATCTGACAATGTGCAGCTCTTATCTCAATCATACCGTTCACATACACCGATCATATTCGTCAATCATCCCTGATTACTAGACAAACGTATATTATATACCAATAATAATGCCGTCCCCCTTATGAATGGCTTTAACTTTACCGACTCCTCGCCGATGTTTCCCCTCTCAAAGCTGAAAGGGTGGCATATACTTGTGCCTTTCAGTAAAATCTACCTGGTATGTTCCCCTTCTTCATCCAAAGATCGAAACACCTCATACCTAAACATGTTTCGTGACGACCGACCGACCCAATCCCAAAGCAATAAACCCTCCCCCTCATTCCCACCCCCACTGCAGGAAAAGTCAAGCATTTACTATTACTACTAATATTAATAGTATGACTGTTGTTGCGGGGGACCATAGTAAATAGGACCTATAGTACACACAAAAACCTACATACTTCCCTCTTTTTACCAATAATATTTGTTCCTATTTACTAGTGTTTACTATGGTTCCCTGTAATATATATATAATAGTATGACCATTCGTATGCTCCTTCGCCCGATAGCGTTGGAATCCGATTGCTGTTTTAGTTCTTCTTACTATTGTTAGTATATTATCATCACCCTTGCCGTTCGACAAGGTGTTCTGAAAGATAGCTACCATAGTTTTTAGTTTTCCCCGCATGCGAGGGGTCTTGAGACCTTGAAGCTCCGTGATCGATCGACCGTGCACACGCACTCTCTTTCACTCCTCTTCTTCTTCTCTCCTCCTCCTCCTCCTCCTCTTCATTCTGCCCTCTTGGACAAGAGCGATAATCAACACACTGGTCTGAGCGCCATTCTTCTTTCAATATGAGTTTCTGAGGGCTGAAGGTCGAGCAAAAACCAGTTGGTTTGACACCGGCTGAAGTGCTTACCTCTGCGGCGGGCTGCCTGATCTAACTCAGGAGCCGCGCACACACGCCCACGACGGGAAATGCCCTAAGATGTCTTCCATGAGCTTCAACAATGGCCACTCAAAAGCACCCATGAGCTAGCTTCAACATTGGCCACTCAAAAACACTCATGAGCTTCAACATTGGTCACTCAAAAGCACTCATGAGCTAGCTTCAACATTGGCCACTCAAAAACACTCATGAGCTTCAACATTGGTCACTCAAAAGCACTCATGAGCTAGCTTCAACATTGGCCACTCAAAATAACTCATGAGCTAGCTTCAACACTGGTCACTAAAAAACACTCATGAGCTAGCTTCAACATTGGTCACTCAAAAGCACTCATGAGCTAGCTTCAACATTGGTCACTCAAAAGCACTCATGAGCTAGCTTCAAGATTGGTCACTCAAAAGCACACATGAACTAGCTTCAACATTGGTCACTCGAAAGCACTCATGAGCTAGCTTCAGCATTGGCCACTCAAAAGCACTCCGAAAGAGGAAAACCACCGAAACAAAACAGAGCCCTCTGCACAACATCTACAGAACACTGTACTCTGTGAGGGTATTGCCTACTGAGCTACTGCTGGTATAGGGGTAAAAGACCGATCGATTTCCCAGCCCAGGGTAATCCTTATAACACTCTCCCCCCCTCTGAACGGAGGGATGTTTGGGACGTCGGTACCGTATACGGCCGTACGTTGACCTACCCGCTTCGTTTCAATACCTGGGGAACCAGGGAGACAGACGTGTTTTTTAGGATTTTTTAGGGACGCACGCGCAACCGTTTCTATACAAGAAACGTTCGAAGTGAGATTCGAACCCGTGTCCTGCCGTCGACGCCAAATGTGAGGGTATTACCTACTGAGCCCTAGGGGTAAAAGATCGATCGATTACTCAGCCCAGGGTAATCCTTATAACAACTCCCTTCTCTTCCTACTTCCGGCTGGAGCTTTGTCTATGTACTCCATTTCATCTCTGCCCTTTCTCCTCTTCTTGTTATATTGTTCGTGATGCTGTATTCTTCGGGTTTGGCGTTGTTTTATGGGGGTATTTATCTACAGTTACAGTATTATTACGGGAGACCTATAGTAAATCTCATATAATACTAGTAATACTAGTAATACTAGTAAATAGGACCTATGGTGCACACAAAAACCTCTATATATTCCCTATTTTTACTAACAATATTACAGGTCCTATTTACTACGGCCCTCCGTAATAGCCAGTTTTGGAGTGATTTGCTAATAATACTAATAGAGTATAGAGTATAGAGTATAGAGCTCCTCAGGCGAGGAGCATCATAAAACGAACCCCTTAAGACCTGGTCCCGCGATTTTAAGGACAAACTACTTGGAATTAGTGTGGGATAGGTTTTGCAGTTCTGAAGGGTTACTGGTTATTATTAGGAATTATTAGTTATTAAGGCACCGTCCCTATTAATAGAAGGCAAGCACAAGTCATCTTCTCCGGATCAGGCGCCCGAGGCATATAACAGATAGCAGGCAAGCAGCTTGTTCTGGTAAATTTCGATTGAAGCGACGGGTTATACTGACACACGACACACGACACGCATTTCATCCTACTCTGCCTCTAAACACGTAGACGGAACATTTTTGCACCAATGTGATGGTATCACGTAGCTTGAGGAGACTCAATACGTACCCCTGATAAGGGACTTCCCTGCACGCTAAGATTCATACATCTTTTTCCGTGGGGTGTTATTTTTCGACGGGCTGTTTCACATTTCTTGAGGTCTTGAGGCGGGGTGCTTCATATAGGTTGCTTCACTTTTCATTCGGAGTGTTTGTTTATTTATCCTTCCTGGGGAAAAAAGATAACCAAAGAAAAAACTGCTGTTAATATATAGTAGGGTGTTTGCGAAAGAAATAGGGTTGGGTTGGGTTGAGTTTCTTGTAGCCTATTTCTCCACCCACGAAAAAACAAATTCCTGTTTTTGTTTTTTGTCCATCCCATTTATTATCTTCGCCTTTCTTTTCTCTCCTTCCTCTTTAGTCGTGGCTCAGATCCTAACATGGTCACTAAGTAGGCTCTTCTCCCCCCTCCCCACTACGGTACGTGCCTTGCATTTTTATCGCGAGAAGATTTCAGCACTTTCTTCCCTCGTCGACTCACGTCGAATTCCGCCCACACCCACGCTACGAAGAAGGCGCTCTCAGCAATTAGTTCCTTTTGATTTTTACAAATAAAGTCAACTTCTCACCACGGTGGGATTCGAACTCGCGTACCAATGCTACTACTGCAGTAGCATTTGATCGTTAACCACTACTAATAGACTACCGGGGCGACCGTATCGTGGGACAAAGCGGCTAAAAGTGGTTTTTCACTTATTAATAACAGGTGTTTGTTGATGTTGGAATGTGGCCGACTATGATGATAGTCGAGGGGTAAGCGCTTGGATTGCTGTGAGGCAAGCCCGTTTGCGAGCTTCGCTCAGTAGTCGGCGCAATAGCAATAAGTAACGCTCACGAGCACGTACCGAGAACGATCACGAGTACGAACCGAGAACGATCTCGAGCAAGCACCATTTTTATCGATGCTGGGAACGCTGCTAAGTATCGATACTGGGAACGCCTATCACTAACAGTGTTCTCCGTGTGGGTTGTGGTTGTCAAACGGAGATATTTCTGATTTGGCTATGATACGTACCGCGTTATGATTCACCTGTTTATCCAATCAAATCCTCGTGCTTGTCGGTTTCAATTATTTTTACAACCCGAAGACGCATGCTATCTTAAGGTATAGGTGCACCATGTTAATAATGGTAAGATTATTAATGATAACCTTTTGCCTTATGAGGGTGGTCACTTGAGGACCTCGAACCCTCACCCAAATCTGATTTTTGAGGAAAACAAAAGTGCTACATACTATATAGTATTATACTATATACTATATACTATATATATACTATATACTATATATACCTGACGAACAACCCCGTGGCCTAAGTGTAAAATGAAAAGTATTGCAACATTATTTCCACACAAGGATGAAACACCGACGGATTTAAGGTTAAGGAGCGCATTCGTTCAGAAACCTTTTCAGCCAAAATAAGGTATACCTCTATCTCTATCATCGTAGCACGCGTCAGAGGTACACCATGTTTTTTACTCTTTCCTTGTGTCGTGTTTATTAGACGCAAGCTACGGTAAAGGTGCACCATGTTAATAAGCTTTTGCCTTATAAGGGTGGTCACTTGAGGCGCTCTGTTCCTCACCCTAAAAACTGATTGTTACTGGTATGGAGCAAAACCAAAGCGCTACCTGACGAACATACCCACCCGTAGCCTTAGGCATATACAGCCAAAAATAGTGCAACACAATCATAATAAAATTCCGACACGATTTTGGGTTAACCCATTCAGAACTGAAAAATGTATCCCACGCTAATTATTATTATTATCTTTGCCATCCGACAATGTGAGGCATGAGCTTCAACATTGGTCACTCATAACATTCCCGAAAGCAGAAAACCACGGAAACAAAGGAAACCTATGCGCAAAGTCTAACATCCTTCTATGTCTACTTTTATAAGTAGTTTGTCCCCAAAAACGTTCGACCAGTTCTTAAGGGGTTCAGGAGGCTTTACTAGGTCATGCAGAAAACGTTTCAGCCAAAATGGCCAAAAAAAGGTATACCTCTACCTCTATCGTAGCAAGCATCTTTAGCACTACAGTAGCAGTATTAGCGCTTATCAATACTATTAGAAATCTTAATCGGGCTGCGCGAACAAAAACGGTTCCTACCCCCATGATGTGACCAACTCAGAATACAACAAGCCACCACGCCTAAAGGGGCGTTGCTCAGGGAGAGTGTTTGTTTTTCGTCGAGGGATTGTCATTGGTATTCATGGTATCCCCGTTTCCCCTCTATTTTTGAGGTGGCGTGTTTCTGATGAAACACGCAGAGCAAATAATGCTGCAATTTTTCTCGCCCGCTTTGCCAGAATTCGCTGATCAGGAACCAGCGGCAAAATAGCAAAATACATCAAATCATAATATTTTGTGAGTAACTGAGGCGTCTTGTCTCAACCTGCTTCCGGCAGTATTAGTAGTTAGTAGTAGGGTTAGCCCCATACCGCATAATTGTAGTCCAGTGTGTGTGTGTGTTCTTCACATTAAACCTTCCTTTCTACCCGTCGACATCCAGCACACCCAGTGTCCGTGCCGATTCTTCATCCTAAAAAGGTACCAGTTCTGTGGTCACAAAACTACGACACAGAGATACTACGCGCAGTGCAGTAAGCAGAGCAGACAATGCAATGCCATATACGACAGGTAAGACCTACCGTGCTAGCAATCCACGTGCATGCAAGAGAAAAAAAGAGAAAAGAGAAAAAAAGCGAAAAGGAAAAAATAATAAAAAGTAAATATACTGAATCAAATCAACAATCAAGCAACCAAACAAAAGCATGACAAAATTAAAGAAAGAAAGTGTCGCGCTTCTCCCAGAGGAGATGCGACATCCAATAAAAAACCAAATTAAATGAAACGAAATGAAATGAAATGGACCGAAAACAGCGCCAACAGAGCAAGACTAAGAACGACAGGAAAGGACAGCCAGCCGGAGCACACCAAAGGCCAGCTGAGGCAGGTTTGTGCCCGTAGTACAGGCAGGTTCTACCAGCTAGTCGGTCTGGTACCTACTCTGTTTGCCGTCTCTTTCCTGCTTCCGTCCGCCGTGGTTTCCCTACGAACCCCCCACCCTCCGTCTCCATTCCCTTGGGCGCCACCCATACAACGGATACGTGGCACTTCCTACTCAGTTCCGTTTCGTTCTCGTGTAACACACGAGAGTCCAGGAAAGAGAACAGGAAATAACAAAAACAAAATTAATACGTACGTAGCTAAGCAACCAAAGAAAGTCCCAGGAAAAATACGGAAGGCGGAGAAACAAAGGCAAAAGCGATCACGGTAACAAAAATAAGTAAAACAAAGTAAATGAAGCAAATGATGCGAGGGGTTGTAGCATCGCTGTCGTGCCCCCCTTGAGAAGCAACAACAGGCAATACAACAAGCAAAAATAAGAAATAAGAAATAAGAAATAAGAAAATAAAAACAAACAAAGGGAAAGAAAGACCACCAGAAATACCCAAGGAAAGAAAGAAAAAAAAACGAAAAGACAACCAAACACCCAGTTTGCCATCCGCCAAGCCAGGTAGTACTTCTTTCTCATCACAGGGATAAGAACGAGAGTAACAATGAAACTGTCTAGGCGGGACTTACTAGTCAGCCTGGTACCTTGCTATCCTGTCGGCTGTTTCCCTCCTGCTCTCATCAGCCGCGGTTTCCGTACGACTGTTGCCCCCCCCCTCCCCATTCCCTTTTGCACCCCCCGCAACGGATGCGTGGCGCTGTCTACTCAGTTCCGCCTCGACCTTGTGCCACCGGATCATGAACTGTTCAGCCGCTTCGAGGACCCCCCTGTACCAAACCTTCAGTATCAAACCTCCCCAGGGTAGCAGCACCTTTATAGGATCTCGATATCTGATGGTACATGCCATATTTCGCTGATAACGGGGATGGTGAGAGGGCGAATCCCGAGCGACGTTTTTGTTTTTCGTCGAAAGACTTATCGTTTTCCGACGGTGCACGCCATCTTTCGCTGTCTTGTGCCCCCCTTGCTCTTCCGAGAAATCGGCTACCAAAATCTCGGCCCTACTGGGTGTGTGTTTTCCTTTCTTAAGTGCAATCTGCTCCTCATCAATATGCAAGCCGCCCCTTCTCCTCATCTTTAATCCCTTTGGGACCCCTTTTAAGGGATATAATATACCCCTTTTAAGGGATATAAGAGACCCCTTTTAAGGGATATAAGGGACCCCTTTTTAAGGGATATAAGGGACCCCTTTTTAAGGGATATAAGGGACCCTTTGTAAGGGATATCACCTGTGTTGCAGTGCCCACGAAAAAAAAAAACTCTTCACACAGACACTGAAACCACACCTACCCTGATTATTTTTCCTGTAGGACTTTTCGTAATTCTGCCCTACTACGAGTAGTAGCTCCGAACTTTCCCATTAATCCATAACTTGGCAAGGCAGATATATGCTCCTTGGTACACTCCCTTCAGCATGCCAAAGCGGCAGCAGATTCCGTGGCCTCCTTCGATGCGGACCTCGTCGTTGAAATTTGAAAATGGGGTTCCAGGCGCTCGAACATGTGGTTTCTCGTACTGTAGCCAAGTGTTTTTTTCTGCTGCAGAACGAGCACAAGAAATTCCTCGTGCTCGCGTTCTACAGCAGAAAAAAAACACAAGAAAGACCTCGTGCTCGTTCTACAGCGGAAAACAAAATACTTGAATACAGTACGAGAAACCGGATATCAAAGCGACTGGAACCACATCTTCAAACTTCAACGACGAGGTCCGCATCGAAGGAGGCCACGGAATCTGCTGCCGCTTTGGCACACTGACGGGAGTGTACCAAGGAGCTTATACCCGCCTTACCAAATTGTGTATGAATGGGAAAGTTCGGAGCTAGGGCAGAACTACGAAAAGTCCTCAAGGAAAAACAATCGGGGCAGATGTGGTTCCAGTATCTCTTTGTCCAGAGATTTGATAAAATCCATGTTTTTTTGTGGGCACTGCAACACAGGTGATACATAAAGGGGTATGTGTACATGTATACCCCTTTTAAGAGATAGAAGGGACCCCTTTTAAGGGATACAAGGGACCCCTTTTGAGGGATATAAGGGACCCATTTTTAAGGGATATAAGGGACCCCTTTTAAGGGATACAAGGGATATAAGGGACCCCTTTAAGGGATGGATATAAGGGACCCCTTTTAAGGGATACAAGGGATATAAGGGACCCTTTTAAGGGATATAAGGGACCCCTTTTTAAGAGATACAAGGGACCCCTTTTAAGGGATACAAGGGACCCCTTTTAAGGTATATAAGGGACCCTTTTTAAGGGATATAAGGGACCCCTTTTAAGGGATATAAGGGACCCATTTTAAGGGATACAAGGGACCCCTTTTAAGGGATAGAAGGGATAGAAGGGATAGCAACCAAAACGAACGATGAGTTTGGTGTTATCAACTGTGTAGGAGCAGCGCGGGCGCCCAACGTTACAGGTAGAATAATGTTGCGATCATGCCGCACGACTCCTTGCATTGAAAACCAGACGCCAACCATTTTATGACATCATCCCCTCATCACGCTGTGGCCGTTCAACACTGTAAATCGTCACTTTTCAGAGTCCCTTTTCATGTTGATGTTTCCCTCTCAACTCCAAAAAGGGCTAAATCAAGACGCCCCAGCTTCTTCTTTCACAGTCCTTGAGCTCAAGAGCATGCATAGGGTAGGGTGTACTTGATCCTGGCGCAACTTGAGATAAAAAAACGCAACGCTATCCCCTCTCCCCGTTCCTGAAACAAGCCACTTCTGCTCCTGTCCCGCCGTTCAACAAGCTGTGTATCACACCATCACCTGCCCCCGCCCCGCCCCCTAGTATGGTCATACGATTACGGCCGTGCACATGAGTACACCCCCCCCCCCAGTTCCCACAAGCTACCTCTGCTCCCATTTACCTTGCCAACATCGCACCCCAGCTCCTACCATAGTCCCTCCGGAAAAGCGCACAGGGTGTATAAATGTATGTGTTGTCGAACATGCACGACTTGCAAAAACAAAACCCAAATATATCCGTGCACCCTATTATTAATAACAGTGCCCTGCAACAAGCCTCCACCCCCGCCCCCCCTCCCCCCCTGTTCAAATAAGCTACCCCCGCTCCCCTCCCCCCTTGAACAAGCCTACACCTCATCCTACCGTAAGCACTGATGCTGCAAAGCCGAACAGGGTGTGTGTGTTCTTGAGCTTGGTGTCTTGCAAAGAAATCAAAACACAGATAGTACACCAGTAGTAGTGCCGGTCCCTCTGCGCGTATAGTGCCGGTATGCGCGAGCCTATAATACCGGCACTATAAAGGCAACCGGCACTATTTCGCACGCTACCACACTATTAATAGTGAATGCCATCTGTGCCAAGCGATTCCACATGCCCTATTATAGCGGACAGCCGGCGCTACTCAACCGGTACTATAGAGGGGCCACTATACTGTATACCCCTGCACTTCATCTCCAAGTCAACTAAAAACTACCCCCCCCCTGCAGTGCAAGCAACGTGCTCCGTCCCGGCATTGTAGGGATGGGAACGTCTATGGTCATACGACTACGGCCATGCATGAAAATGAAGTACACCCCCCCCCCTACAGCGAGTAGCATGTCGAAAAAAAGCAACAAACACATACACTGGTTTACCGCACCTCCGCCCCCCCCCGCCAACCAAGAAATTCGACGCTGTCATTTATAGGCAAGAAAGGACGCACAAGGCGCCAAAGCCCGCCACACAAGACGAGCGATTCTTGCCACAGTAGGATGCAACTCGCCCTTTATACCCATCGCGCGACTCGTCCAACACTTCACGGCGCTTCGCGCTTTGGTGCAAGCAACGCCTGCTGCCTGGTCGGTGAAAACCCGACGTTACTCCGTTCCGGCATGGTTGGGATGCGAGGGTCTATATCATATACGACTACACCCATGTATGACATCAGTACGCCCCCCCCCCCCCCCCCCCCCCCCCCTGCTCCGTGTCGGCATTGTAGGGGTGAGAGGTTCTGTGGTCATACGATTACGGCCATGCATGACAACGAGTACACCACTCCCCGCCCCCCCTCTCGCCCACCTTAGCATGCCTCAAAACACGAAGAAAAAAACCCCCCCCCCCCCCCCTCCCAAAGAATGCCTCAACACAACAAGGAAGGGTTAGCCTTGCTCCTCGTCTTTAAGGCAAGGGCACAGCGCGTTCTTGATCATCGCCCGCCCGTAGGGGATGTAAGATGCCGTATACCACACTGCTGCCACCATCTGGCAGATCAAGGCTAGGAGGACGATGCCGAACGGTGCATCCTGAAAAAAACATAGAGAGTGCCCAAGGTCGATCGGGGTTATGTTGCGGACATGGAAGGAAAAGGCGGGGGGAAGGAGGGGGGGGGGTACTCATGTCGTGCATGGCCGCAGTCGTAGGAACATAGACCTTCGTATCCCTACAATGCCGGGACGGAGCACGTTGGGTTCTCACCAACCAGGCAGACATTGCTTGCACCGAGCGCGCGGGGGGGGTGGGGGGGGCGTGTACTCGACATTCATGCATGGCCGTAGTCGTATGAACATAGACCCTCGCATCCGTACAATGCCGGGACGGGGCGTGTCGGGTTTTCACCGACCAGGCAGACATTGCGCGCGCGCGGGGGGGTACTTCATTTTCATGCATGGCCGTAGTCGTATGGCCATAGACCAAATACTCCCTACAATGCTGAGATGGAGCATGTCGGGTTTTCACCGACCAGGCAGACATTGCTAGCACCAAGCGCGAAACGCCGTGAGGTGTTGGACGAGTCGCATGAAGGGGGGGGGGTGACTGCTTCAAAGGCCGTCAGAGTGTACCAGTACCAGTGAGTACCAGCCATTTCAGCTATCAGTACCCTAGGGACTCGCTAGGACAGTTTAAGTACTTTATGGACTCGCTACGACACAGTCTTTTCAGCTTGCAGCACGCCCTCTGGACTCGCGAGGACTCTCGTCGTTTCAGCATCTGATACTCTGGGGACTCGGTACTTCAAAATGACTCGGGGACTCGCGAGTCAATGAGTGAGTCCCAATGACTGGACGACTGGTTCTCTGACGAGAATTGGAATGCTTCACGTATCAGACACGTCCCCACGTATAAGCCTCTTACAGTGCATGCCACCTAGACATACTGTAATGAGAAACAGGAAAGCTAGCCCAGGCTGGGTTTCTTATGTGAGAGGGGTTTTTTCTACACTAATTTCAAGATAACGACTCTAAAAAATATGATTTTCCTGTGTTAATATCAGCCTGGCGTTCTCGATTAGCCTGATTCTTAGTAGGTCTCCTGTACCAGGTATGTGCGTAGTATGTATGTCGAAATGTTTAGTTCAGTATCAGCAAAAAAACGCACACATACATACATACATACATACATACATACATACATACGTACATGCGTACGTACATACATAGACAGAAGGGAAGGTGAGAGGGGTGGTTGTGGACTGCTTCATTGAGGGTCGATGGGAGTTTACTTGACGAGGAGGGGAGCGGGGGCGGCTGCATGTGTACCGTAGATCGCATCGGGGTAGGGCTGGGGTAGGTGTGGCGGGAGAAAAGCCACCAACACCACTAGCGACACCCGCAACAAACGACAACACCGGGATCGAGCCAGGACAAAAACAAATGATTGCTCGTGACGAACGCTATTCATAGGACGATGGCCACTTGGAGACGACAATCCAGGACACAAAAAAACAACTCGCGATGACAACAACAAAGCTGCAGCAGCACGACCATGACAACAACAAAGCCGAGTGGAAACTTGCACAATGAAAGCTCGCAGGATAATAGCGACGAAGCCAAACGACAACTCACCATGAAAGCTAGCACGATGACAAGGATGAGCAGAATCAGGTATGCGGCACACGCGATCCTCCTTTTCTTGTGGCACATCTTCGTGCATTGCCGCCGGGGGCCAATCAGAAACCTGGGGCGCACGGGGACAGAGCGTCACAAGCCAATCACAGCGAGGGCAACATCAAACACTACCAATAAGAGCGAGGGCAACATCAAAGACGACCAATCAGATTGCACATGGTGGCTCATCTGAACATCACAATTAGCCACTCGCCGGAAATGGTGACAAAATCAACGAGCGAATAAGCTCGACGCTACACGACAAGAGATCCTCGCAAATACTCACACAAGCGGTGCTGGTGGAAATGAGACAACACACTACCATTCTGATATGGTTTGAAGCGCAGCGTACCCAATCTGTTTTTTTGTGCAATATTCGGGTATGTACTCGGGTAGGTACTTTACACCTACAGTATGTACCAAAAACACCCCTCGCAACTACACACATATGCATATAGAGACGTTGATAGCGATGAGGGAGCAAACACTAACACCTTACTCTTGTTAGGAGCACAGCGTACCCAACTTGGTTGGTATTTTCTAGGACTCGGGTAGGGTTCCGGGTATCCCCCTAGAGCAAACACCTGTAAATCCCCTTAGAGTACATACCCAGGGGCCCTCAAGAGTACATACCCGGGAACCCTCTCAAGAGTGCACACCTTTACCCTCACAAGTCTATCCTTGCAAATACTCACACAGTAGTGGCGCTGATGTTGATGAGAAGAGCAAACACAAACACTCCGATCTAAAGTCCCTTTGGAGTACATACCCTGGTACCCCCTTAAGAGTATATACCCAGGTACCCTCTTCAGAGTACATACCCGGGTACCCCGTTAGAGCACATACCCGGGTACTCCCTTAGAGTACATACCCGGGTACCCCCTTAGAGTACATACCCAGGCACCCTCTTGAGAGTACATACCCGGGTACGCCATTAGTGTACACACCCGGGTACCCTCGCAGAGGACATACCTAGGTACCCCCTTAGAATACATACCCGGGTACTCTCTTAAGAGTACATACCCGGGTACCCTCTTAACAGTACATACCCGGGTACCCTCTTAGAGTACATACCCTGGTACCTAGATACCCCACTAGAGTACATACCCGGGTACCCCCTTAGGGTGTATACCCGGGTACCGTCTTGAGAGTATATACCCGGGTGGGTACCCGAGGGTATGCATACAGCCTACCGGTATGTACCAAATACACGCCTTCCCAACTACTCACGCAGTGGCGCTGATAGCGATGAGAGAGCCCAGGCAGTACAGCAGCGCGAAGGATACGAGGTCTCCGCTGATAACCATGAAGGTGCTCAGGAAGGACAGAAGGTACCCGCAGACTAGGCAGATGCCGAACCCGATCAGCCGTTGCTGGAACGTCAGGGAGGGACACATCGCGCACATCTCGTTCGCGAGCGTCGGCTCCTGCTTTTTTAAACGGAAGCGCGCGTTTTGTTGGGTTGGGTTGGGTTGGGTTGGGTTGGGTTGGATTGGGTTGGGTTGGGTTGATTTGGGTTGGGTGAGAGTTTGGTATGGCCATGGGACAGCGGGGGGGATCGCGCACATTAAGTGAGTGTAGTCTCTTGGATTTAGAGACAGATAAAGAAAACGAGGCGTGCTATGTACGACAAAGGTATAGGTAGAGGTATACCGTGGTTCCGAATGGTCTATTAAAGGCTCCTTAAACCAAAAATGTCTGTCTTTCATCCTTGTGTTGCAATAATGTTAATCTCTTGTCCAACATCCGTTAATAACATCACTTTATGGGTGAAATCGAGAGCTTCAGAAAGCACACAGTGCGCACCTGTACCGTAGCATGCGTCGCACGTAATAGTGTTTTTTGGCGTAAGACAAGATGGCTCCGATAGTTAGAATGATGGTTGGGTTGGGTTTGGCTGGGCATAGAGGGGCAACAGGCGTACATCTTATTCGCCAGCAAAGGCTCCTGGTTTCCGCAGAAGCGACAGCAACAGCAGAGATTAACGACGAGGCTGCCAGCACTGAGGTTATCTTCACCACCCCTACCACCACCACCACCACCGCCGCCAAGCACAACAACACCATCAATACCAACAACACTATGATACCAACACGAACAGCACGAACACCACGAACACCACCACCACCACCACCACCACCACGAACACCGCCACTACCACCACCACCACCTACACCAACACCACCAACACCGCCACCACAGCCACCACCACAACCGCCACCCCAAAAAATGAAAACGAAAGCTTTGAGTTAGCTGACTACAAGTCGCCAACTAGTAATTAGTTGGCATTAGTTGGCTAGGTAGGTTTTACAGTTAGTTGAGTGCGGTTATTGCGGGGTTCTGCATTATACGTATTTATCTGGCTGGCATATCTGTGGGTCGAACTGTGTGTTTTATCCGTTCAACTACAAGTTAGACAATTGGTTCAGTTCGCCATCTAACTAATGACTAATGGCTACCTGGTAGTCGGCGATTCAACAGCCAGCCAAATCACAGTCCTACAATCGAAACGCCGATCCGGGGTCACCGTAGGCTAGTCTCCCTCCTCCCCCTACGGTCCGCGCGTTGCATTTTTATCGCGAGAGGGTTCAGCACATTATTTCCTGGTCGACTCGCGGCTAACTGCCATTTAAGTGTCATTGTTGGGTGGCGGATGGCCAAGCAAAGAAACTAACCGACTTGCTCTTGGTAACAAAAACACACACAGGTCAAGCCACGAAAGCGCTGGTCAGATGCGAAGACGCAGAACTCCGCGAATTACCGCACGGAACAAACCGCAGTGCCTAGCCAACCAATGCCAACCAATAACTAGTTGGTGACTTTTAGTCAACCAATTCACAGCCCTGCCCAAGATGTTTACGCAATATTAATACCTGTAATACCTAAGTCAACTAATAACAAGTTGGCAACTTTCACAGCCCTACCCAAAAGGGTTACGCACTATTATTATCTGCAATACCCGAGCCATCTAATAACTAGTTGGCGACTTTTACAGCCCTACCTAACTGCAATACCGAAACCAACCAATAAATAGTTGGCGACTTCTCGTCAGTCAGCCAATTGCTACCCCTACTCAGGAGGGCTACCAAACGGAACCAACTGAAAATAACTACTGTACGCCAACTAATAACCAGCCGCGCGACTTTCACAGCACTACGCTATAGGGTCGCCGCACGCAACTAACTGCAACACCTAAGCCAACTAGTGATTAGTTGGCCAACTAATGATTAGTAACTATTAATAATGATTAGCCCAACCAATGATTAGTAACTATTAATAATGATTAGGCCAACTGGTGATTACGAGTAGTAACTATTAATAATGAGTGGGCCAACCAATGATTAGTAACTATAAATAACGAATAGTTAGTCAACTAGTGATTAGTTGGCCGACTCAAAGCTGTACTCAAAAGGGTCGTAACGCACCTCTTGTCTCCTCATGCCCGGGATGTTAATGTTGGGCATACTCGGAAAGCGATTCGCAGACTGAGTCGGCGCTGGGTCCGCCGACCCCCCCCCAAGGTCGAACCATTTCCCGGGAGTTCTGTCGCTCGACATGATTCAGCCGCCTTTTCCCGTCCGTAACCGAATAGAAACCGATTAGATACCGAATTTGTACCGATTATCTACCGAGTATATATCGAGTGTACTCCGGGTATATACCGAGTATATACCGGGTGTATACTCAGTGTATACCGAACTGATACCGAATGGACTACGGCCTATTGGGAACAGCTTCCGAATTAATCGGGGATGCAGAGCGGTGCTATCGCGTCGTCACGGATTTCGAACGATCCGCTCCGAAAATTGTCGACAGATTCCGAATCCTAGACCCAGCTCGAGAGTGCTGCTGAACCAAGGTAAAAAACGTGACACGAAGCGATGTGGGGGGGAGGGAGGGAGGGAGGGAGGGAGGGAGAGAGACGGACGGACGGAGGGAGGGTAATTCAGAAACTGTATACCTGGTATAGGGTAGGAATGTGTTGGATAAAAATGATACGTTCCAAAATGTTTAACATTTTGGACAGATTATCTACAAATAGATAATCTACAGATTATATCAGATAGCGGTCATATGGATAACAAAGCGGTCCTTACACTTCCGGACGGAGTGGTATTATATGCCACGGGTATACCGTATGTATATACATACCAGGTATACCACACCCTGGACAATAGACAATGGCCCCTACAATTGGACGGGTCTAGTGTGGTCGGTAAAGGCTATCGAGTGACGGGTTTCTCGATATATTGTGGTCGGTAAAGGCTATCGATCGATAGGTTATGTCCCAAACGTAATCTTCAGGTAGGAGTGTGCCGCAGTACCTTGGCTGAAAGCTACTGCCCCCCACAATGACTATCGATGGATAGCTTGCACAGTCTACTGCGGTCAACAGCGGCTATCGATAAATACATTTATTAACCTATTGTATGGCTGGCAGTGGCTACTGGTGGACACCGATTACAATCTATTGCTGTGGACAATGCCTATCGATAGACACCAACGCCCGCCGAATTCCACACCTACAAGGTACTCCGATAAATAAAGAAACATTTTACATACTCTGTGTGCCGCAGCATTATCATGTACAGCAGTCAGTGGGTACATACATACATACCCCGATTCAAGAGCGGTCTGTGACAAGCTAAAACACGCCTTCTTAACTATTACCTGGTAATACACATTGCTCTTATCCTGTAGTTGGCAATATATAGCTTTTAGAATAGGCAAAACAAGCCGATTTGACCGCTCTTAAGTCCCGAATACTATTATCTTGGGCGCTCTTGAATCGGAGTACCCACCGCTGCACTCGTATTCACATTGTGAGCACATCCGTATTAAATTAGTGCATGATGCATCGTGATGAGCGGCACTGGGTGCATGGTGCATCGTGTGGAGGGAGGTTCAACGTTGGACGCCTCAAGCGCAAGGCGGCCAGCATCAAGGGGGATAAGCGTTGTTCCATTGTCGGTTCTGTGGTGGGTGACACTCTGTTGGTGACATCTGATCGGCTACACCCTGTACGTAAAGATGGTATATCATTGCAGCAGTGGGTACCCTGACTTAAAATCGGGTACCCTAGATAAGAGAATAGTACAATTAAGAGAGGCCAAATTGGCTGGACCCGCCTACACTGAACCAATTATTTTTGGGAACCCCGACTTAGGAGAGGGTACCCTAGATAAAATAGTAGTACAATTAAGAGAGGCCAAATCGGCTGGACCCGCCTACACTAAACCTAATACTTTTGGGAACCCCGACTTAAGAGAGGGTACCCTAGATAAGAGAATGGTACAATTAAGAGAGGCCAAATCGGCTGGACCCGCCTACACTAAACCTAATATGTTTGGGAATCCCGACTTAAGAGAGGGCACCCTAGATAAGAGAATAGTACAATTAAGAGAGGCCAAATCGGCTGGACCCGCCTACACTAAATATCTCTATGTATACATGTCCCACTGTGAATACAAGAGAAGGCTATTAAAGTTAGGAGAGTTGTGTTCGGCCTGTACTAAATAGGGGTATCCACTATACGCAATCGCCCCGACAAAGCGTTTGTCAATGGCCGTTGTCGACCAAACTAGACTGGCCAAGGGGTCTATCGATAGGCAATGTCGGCAACAACATTTGTTTTATGTATATTTTGCGCAAACAGCCGTTAACATCATGGGATATATGACTTATGCATGATCGTATGACGTGCTTTACACCCTGTACACCAGAAAGGACATACAGAGTGGTGTACCCATTTGAACCCCCTACAAACCGGTCCTCCATTTTTGGGGACAAACTACTTGGAAGTAGTGTGGGATGCGCTTTTCAGTTATGAATGGGTCAAGACCATCCCTCGACAAGCCCATTTACGTGGTCTAATCTGCCGTTTTGGTCTTATATTTTACTGTTCATACTGAAAACAGTGATGATTCCATACTAATTCCAAGGAGTTTGTTTGTCGTGACCTAAGCCGATTTACCGGGTTGTATCTCTGCTATTGCCTTAAACCGGATTGTGGTCTTAATACGGGTACACCACAGTAGAACAAGCCGCTACAGCAGTAGTAGCTACAAAAAAACGCATATCAATGGACGTTGTTAACCACAACAGACGGGCAACGCCGTCACTCGTACGTGCCGGTCGCCCCGGTGGTCTAACTAGTAGCCACGAAGCCTGTAGGCCCGGATGTCGAGGGTTCGATTCTCCCCATGGAGGTTTTTATTCTCAAATGACACCGTCTGTCGAGAGCGCATATTATAGCGTGGGTAAGCAAAATTCGACGAGAGTTGACGAGGGAAGAAAGTGCTGAAATCTTCTCGCGATAAAAATGCAAGGCAAGAACCGTAGTGGGGGAGGAGGGAGAGGAGCCTACTTTGTGACCCCGGATCTGAGTTACGACTAGGGAGGGAGAAAGACGGAAGTGCGAAGATAATAAATGGGATGGACAAAAAATATATATATATCATAGACATTGTTAACCGACAGTGGACTGGCAACGCCGTCTATCGATACACATTGTCAACCACAGTAGACTGGCAACGCTGCTTATCGATAGATACCGCCGGTCGCCCCGATGGTCTATTAATAGTGGCACCCACGAAAGCTCGTACTAAGAGTTGGTTTACGGGGTTCGAATCTCACATGGGTCGAACTTTTGAGTTTATTTGCAAAAATACATATATATATAAACCGAATCAACTGCTGAGAGCGCCTATTAATAGTAGTGTGGGTAGGCGCAATTCGATGCGAGTCAAAGAGGGAAAAAAGGGCTGAAGTCTTCTCGCGATAAAAATGCAAGGCACGAACCGTGGTGGGGGAGGAGAGAGAAGAGCTACTTTGTGACCCCGGATCTGAGTTACGACTAGGGAGCAGAGAGAAAAAAAACGGCGAATATGATAAATGGGATAGAAAAGAAAAGAAAAGAAAATGCCAGGGACAAATTCCGTGTAGTTTAGGCAATTGTCACAATATGCCATCGCTTTAACAATGGAGTGGAAATGTTATCCCTTGGTGGCCATCTTTCTGGACGCTAAACGTTGGGGAAGCACCGGCGGTAGACATTGTTTGAACAACACTAATAGACCAAAAGCGTTTGTCAATCTGTAGCTATTGCTGCCAACACTATTAATAGACGCGCAATTGTGTCCATCTATGGCCATCGTCACCCACAATAGGCTACTGGGCGTGTTTCCGCAATAGACTATTGCCTAAACCTATTGTATACCGTGGAATGGTGTATATCGATGGGCATAGTTCACGGCTGCCGACGCTTCTATAGCCGCCAACAACAGATAATAGTTAGCCATCGCCACCGACAATGTGTTATTGGGCGTGTTTCCACAATAGACTACTGCCTAGTGTATGTCGTGGGATGGGCGCAAGCTATCCTCGAGATGGTTATCGATGGATATTATAGCTTGCACAAACTATTGTGGCCGGCAATCGTCATCGATGAGCACGGTTCACTATCTACTGTGTTCGACAACATCTATCGATCAACAGCATCACCAGTCTATTGTCGCCGACAACATCTACCGATACATTTCCTCCCTCGTTTATTGTCGAAGCAATAGGTCATTGTTGTGTCTTATGCATCGTCCAGGGCACGATTATATACCAGGTACCAAGCAGGTACTACTGTTGTACAACTAACTACTCGTAGGGCTGCTGTACCAAGGCTGTACTCGTAATTCATACCCGCGGGTATCCCAGGTACCTGGGTATTGTGTGCAAGTATTTGCGTATGAGCTCGTACGAGTACCAGGTGCCTGGTATGCAGCTGGTGAAGCTGCGACATCGACCAAGTCGTTCGATACAAGGTGCAACAACCGCAGTAGTCGGCTTTGCAAGCTCTGCAAGCTCTGCAAGCTCTGCAAGCTCTGCAAGCTCTGCAAGCTGCGTGATACCGGTACACCTGGTATATGATACAGTATTAATAGTAGGTGACACTTTTTAAGGGACCCTACACTATTAATAGTATTAAGGCCGTCTCTTATGGGTTTCTTTTTGAGGTTCATAAATGGACCCCTTTTGACCAAGGGCAAAAAAACAGCATCTTATGGAACTCAAAACGACGAAGTTTGACCACAAAAAAATATGAACATCAGTTTGACGAGGCCACCTCCCTCATTCTGCGCCCCAGAATGAACAGGGTCAGAGGTTACAAAATGGAGTTCAAATTTGAGACTTCGTATAGGTTTTTGTGTGCATACTATATGTTTGGTATAACAGCAGTGTGTACTCGTATTATATTGTACGACGTACATCTACCCGGCACACCGCCAGTAGAGCTGCTGTATATACAGACTGAAGAAGCGGTCGCGCACAAGCCCACACTTGCCCGGCCCTCAGTCAGGAACTCTCACTACGGTATGGGGGGGGGACGATGAGGTGGATTTGAGCCATCGATCGTCTTGGTTGGGGAACTGTCGACGAACGAGAGCTCTCGTTGGGCAGCTCGTATCCTACCACTGCTGCAGCAGCATCTTGGTGTGAGCGTGTGCTTTGTCCCTATACAGAGCCGACACGATGCTCTCGACTCGCCGAGCACGCTCGGCATCTGGGTGCCGTCATCGCTCTCTTGGGGTCGAAAGAGCTGCGCGCGCAGAGGCGGCACGTGCTGGGCGATGTTGGGGTGGCTCGACGCTAACTTTTTCTTTGAACGAGTACGATCTGGATGGTACCTGCTTTGTTCGGTGTGAGCACTGCTGCTGTATACATGCCTGGTATCATATACCATGTACCTGGTATCATACCGGTACAGGAGTACTTGGCAGTACTTGGTTTATGTGTGGTCTCTCGTCTTTCGTGGTCTCCGCCTCATACGAAAAAAATGAAATACGTTTTTTTGTCATACGCTTCCATGAGAAACTACACTTGACGAGTGGACTTCAAAAATGAAGTCACAAACAGACGAGTCAAAAGGGGTCCATTTTTGAACCTCTAAAAAACTCCCATAAGAAACGGCCTAATAGTTCGTTCGGGATTGGAGGTCCCTTATACACCGACTTCCCTTATCAGAGTTGGATAGGCCGTGTAAACAGTAGTCAGTATTGTAGTGGGCTAAACCGGCGAGCAGAAAATTGAGGTCCCTTATACCGGTATACGTACTGTTTCCTCTTATCGCGGGGTCCCTTAAAAAGGGCTGCCTACGTACTCTGTATACCAGGTATGTACAATATGTCGTCGGCTGCACGTGCTCAGTGCTCAAGGTGCTGCCTCTCGTGAACGAGAAGGTGACTCCCCTGCTGGGTACAGTGCTAATCTAATGGCAGGGTACACCACAGCACGCCAAACACTTCACCTGCTGCCCTTCAGGTCCTTTGCTGTGTGGGTCTGCGACAACTGCAACTATCGAATACCAGGTAGGTCTGCTTACTCGTACAGCAGTACTGCTTACTGCTTACCGATACGTACTGCATTTCACAAAGGTAGGTACGTAATGCATGGGGGGCGCAGAATTGCGTGCTCTTGTATTTTGGCTTCCCTGCTCCCCTCTCCTGCTCTGTGAGAGAGATGATAAGTTCCACGGGGTAGACAAGACGCGTGACTCCACCAAGGGCCGCTACGCGATCCACAAGACCCCGTTACTCAAAGCGGCACGAGGCGAGGTGGTTGGTCAATTGGCCGTGGTCCATCTCAGCACTGAGACAGGGTGCGGACACAGAGGTGCATGGGTGAGCTTGGAGCGATGATTCGTCAAGGTCTACGAGTAAGGCAACTGGCAGGTGGCACACATACATACTCGAAATAAAGAGAGAAGCCAGCGAGCCAGATTCAAGGTGAGCAAAAAAGGGACGACATTGTTAAGAGGTTCACAGCTTCACAGAGCGATCGGCGCCATAAACTTCGAGCTTGCAGGCGTCGAACTATCCCCGGCACTCACCACGAACGGGCTGGCCGATCTCTGTTTGTCTCCTGCTCCGAGCACCTTTAGTCCAAAGAACCGGATGAAACAAGCACCTTTGGCAAAAACGGAAAACGGTGCTACGGTGGGTTTCCACAGATAGTAGTGGGATGTTTTGCCTGGGAGGTAGGGAAATCGGGTTGTCATCATCTGCTGCTTGTCTTTATCGAAGCCCTTGCTGATATTCCAAGCAGCCAATAGGCGAGCGCTACGTCATAGACCCGCCGGTGCGACCAGGTAGCAGGTGAGTTGTTACGGGTGGGACATTCGATTGCTATTTCGGGAGCGGACGTGATCTATCGAATTGCACATTCCTCCGAGAGGCAGGTCTTTGCAAAAACCACCCTCGTGTTCTTCTTCCATCAAGGTCAGGTTCCAAGAACAGCAGGGAGAGAGAGAGACTCGCCTGCTGCAGCTCTCTGCCTCTCGTATATCAGGCACAGCACCGGAGTAAGGTTTTGAGATTCTCGACCATCCGGCTGTCCCGAAGCCACCCTCCCCAGAAGCCGTGCGTAATAACATCCCCGGAAACCCTCTCGCTGCCTCTCGTTCGCACAGCAGGCTGAGCGAGCTATATACTTGAGAGAACGCAACGCAACGGAATCGGTCAGCGCTTTGTGTACAGCGAGGGGAGACCTGTAATTGCTCGCAAGGAAGGAGCTAACGAGAGGCAGCGCAATGATGAACGATATGGGCGGAGGAGGGGGTGGGGGGGGTGCGGGAGGCTTTGACGGAGAGAGGCCGCTGACCGTAACGAGCGTGCTGAAGGAGTTTCAGGGCCTCAAGGACAAGTTCAAAAACGAAGACGAGGATGACTGTGAGTTGTGAGAGGGCAGAGGGCAGACACGCATATAGATGACTGCCGCCCCTGCTGCTGCTGCTGCTGCTGCTGCTGCTGCTCGTCTACAGCAGTAGGCTACTGCCGCTGTTACATGAGGTATACTGCTGCTATGTACACGACGAGGGTGACCCTGTGGGTTGGGAAGCTACACATACATACGACGAGGGTGACCCTCTAGATTGGCAAGCAGACCATGTACCACTCCTGCTGCTGCTCTGCTGCTCCTGTGTGCGGATGTCGGATCGGATAGATGTCGGGTCCTATCTTCTCTACTTATCAATATAATACTACTGCCTGCTGCTGCTCCTGTTGAGCTATATTTATTCCGCGTTACCAGTACGAGTAGACGTGTTGTGTGTACGTTAGAAGGTTTTACCCTTTTGCGAATTACCCGGGTACTCGCGAGTATCATCCGGCTTGCTATTAATAGTACCCGTCACGGGTACGAGTAACACTGCATACTCACCGAGTATGTGGGGCCCGGGTACCCGGGTACTCGCGTACACGGTTTAAACAAGTACCCGGGTACCCGTTGATTTACCTTAGAAATCCCGGAGATGGCAACTTATTGTCCCCTAAATCACATCCCCTGAGTAGTATTTGGTACGGTTCTCGAGGAAACCCTTTTCAAAATGATAACGCAGTCTCAGGCCTCACATGTCACACCATACGAAAGTGTTACCCTTTTGCCAATTACCCGGATACTCGCGAGTATTACCCGGTTTGCTAATAAACGTGACGGGTATAATACGGGTACAACACTTCATACTCGCCGAGTATTTGGGCCCCGGGTAGTCGGGTACTCGGCTGTTAGACGAGTACCCGGGTGTTATACGGATACCCGCCGTTAAACGGGTACCCGGGTACCCGCCCAAAATGGCCGTAAATACTCGCGAGTACCCGCGTGTATTTTTTCAAAGTCGGCGGGTACCCGTTTAAGACGGGTCCTCGTCGGGTAACACCTCTAGTGTATAACACCTCTACAGCAGTAGTGTATAACACCTCTACGTAGTGTATATACGTATGCGTAGCTTGTTAAGCGTGTTATTTGAGGTGCCATACTCGTATATATAGCTGTTTTTACCTCTAAACCGTATTGTATCAGGTATTATATTGGTTTGTGCATAGAGGTATATACCGCTGTTACGCTGTGATTTTGTATCCAGTACGTTTGGCGTACATCGCGTATCGTAGTACGGCAGGCTACTGACGCTGTGGACCTACCGTAGTACAGTATCCAATAAGCTACTGCTGTTTAATGAAGTAGGCGATTGATGCGACACGTATACACCATTCAAGTAGTGCTCAGAATATGTTTCTTGTTTTTGATGAGAAGTGTACCGCTATTGAACGTACAACAGTAGTACTCAGTATGCTACTGACCTCGTGCTACATACCGCAGCACCAGTAGTCAGTAGGATACTGATTTTGTACGTACCGCAGTAGTCGTAGGTTGCTGATGTCGTACGTACATGTCGTACGTACCGGAGTACCAGGTAATCAGTAGGCTGCTGACGTTGCACTGGTACGTACCGCAGTAGTCAGTAGCCTACTGCTGCTACTGGTGGATCACAAGCACGTCGGCGGCTGAACGTACGCTCCTTTTCAGAAACAAGCGTATGGCTCCACTATCCTATTATACGCCCAGCCGTAGGTTTAGTGGTGTTGATTTCTCTTTTTATGAACTGATTAATATCATGGTGATATTATGGGTTACATTACTGTACACACCTCGGACAGTAGGTGGTGGATTGGATTGGATTGATTCCTTTGTATGCACTCCATGATCTAGGTCTTTCAGGGAAAATGTATCCGTGATCTGTATGATCTGTTTGATCTGTATGATCTGTATGATCTGCAATATCTAGTGCTACCGGGTGGGAGCCATATAATACATTTACACGATCTAGGACGTGTTTTCCGGGTTGGATCTGTGCCATACAGATCCTACATAGAAACCTCAGAACGGCAGGTTGTGATCTACAGATGATCTACTGTAGATCGTGATCTGTCCAACGTTTGGAAGGTCAATACGCGTACTGTATGTAAGACTGCATTTGTCGCTCTTCAGGTCGCTAGATATGTCGCTAGGGTTCATCCAGTAGTAACATGGAATGACTTGCGAACTGGTACACGATAAAACCGACTGGTGCTACGAGTACTACGTACTCGCTGTATGTACGTATTGGGGTATTGAGGTACGTAATATTAATAGGTATAGGCGGTACCTGGTATAAATACAGCTGTTGATTCCGGTACGGGTAGGGCTGCAGCGACGGCAGTGTGATACGGGTACTTGGTACCAGGTACTACTTTAAGCAGTAGGCTACTGACTGACTACTGACTACTACTGTATCGAAAGTGCCCTACTGAGAAAAACCATGCCAGCCTGCGAAGTGCAGTGAACTATAACGACACATGCTTTGAAATCTTAGCTTGTGTATTTCGTATTCCACCGACCGTTCGCCCTTGTAGCAATATATGGAAACTATTAATAAGAAAAAACATATCCTGTGCCACAGGAGGGAGCATTAACATTCCAACATCAATATGTACACAAGAGTAGTCTACTGCTTTAGCGGTAAGTAGTAGTCACTGTACCGTTGCGTACAGTAGTAGTCTACTGCTGTACCGTTACGTACAGTAGTCTACAGCTGTACTGTCGCTTACAGTAGTAGTCTACTGCTGTACCGTTACGTACGGTAGTCTATTGCTGATATACCGTTGCGTACAGTAGTAGTCTATTGCTGGGCCGGTACGTACAGGCTACTGCAGCAGTGTGTGCAGTCCATATCAAGGAATATTCCAGAGGCGCCAACAACAGTAGCAGTCCCAACAGGTCTACTATGTGTTACTCTTGTGAGCTGTATTTCTCACTTGGGAGTTCACAGAGGCATGGCGTTATTATCTCTCTTGCAGTATATTCGAATTATTAACCCTTGTAGGACTGGAGTCCCGTTTTGGGGACAAATTACTTAAAACTAGAGTGGTTTGTCCCCAAAACGGGACTGCAGCTCTAAAAGGGTTGAGTCCCTGGGACTTGAGAAGGGAAAATGTCGACATACCGAGGACATTCATACGTATGATATAAACTGACGATTGTGGCATCGACCTTGCGAAGAAGCGTGGGCTGCTGGGGCAGACTAGGGGGTTTGCTCGAAATACAACGCAGGGCGCAGTTTGAATGGGTGTGATGTTTCCACAATCGTATCGATAATAATAGTATCCGGTCGCCCCGGTAGTCTAGTGGTCAGCTTCAAAGGCTACTATTAATAGCATTGGTACCCGAATTCAAAACCGACTGTGGTGAGATTTTGACTTTATTTGAAGAAATAAAAAATGAACCAATTGCTGAGAGCGCATATTATAGCGTGGGTAGGTGGAATCCGACGCAAGTCGACAAGGGAAGAAAGTGCTGAAATCTTCTCGCGATAAAAATGCAAGGCACGTACCGTAGTGGGGAGGGGGGAGAAGAGCCTACCGAGTGACCCCGGATCTGAGTTACGACTAAAGAGGGAGAGAGAAAAGAAGGGCGAAGATAATAAATGGGATGGAAAAAATGGGGTGATACCCGTACAGCACGCCAAATAGGGTGATGCTGGAGACTTTTTGAATGGTAGTGATACGAGTGTGGTACCGTATTATATAGACCTGGGCACTGACACAGTATGTACTGGCTGTACTAGTCTACTGATTGACCCGGCCAGTGCATTCCCTAGCATTTTTATCTTACAAACGCCCAAGAAACACGCCATAGTATAGTACGGAAACTCACTAAATGTATTTCGTGAGGAGAGAGGATATAGGAGCTCTCCGCCCCCCTCCGGATGTTGGACCTTTCCATGCCTCCCTTCCTTCCTTCCGCTTTTTTCACGTTTGGTCTGTTTCTCGGCATGGAGTACCTGATGCCTTTGCTCGGCCAGTATACTGCTGCAATCCAGTATACTGCTGCAGCGTGCTGATTGATTATGACGACAGTATATTCGTTACTGACCGAGTCAGTCAGTGTACAGCCCCAGTATTTCATACATGTAAAATTCACGATGGCAACCCATGACCCATGAAGTGACATTTTCGGAGCCGATTCCTCAAACCCAACACACTGTGTACTCGTACTGCTGCTGTAGTAGTACTGCTGCTGTAGTACACAACCAAAATGCTGTCTTTGGGCAGATCTCCTCGAGTTATTTTGAAAGCAGATGCATCGCTAGGCGTTTGTACTCATAAAGTAATAAAAGAGGCATGGAATGCTCAAACATACGTACCCCCGTGAGTCACGTGTTGGGCACGGCCGAGACCGTCTTTGGCAGAGTAGGCAGAGCAGGGGTCGGCGAGCATGTTGAGGGAGTTGCGGGCCGCCAGGTGGACCTCATCGCGAGCTATCGCGAAAAATGCCCAAAATTACGTGTCAGGAAAGCTGCCGAGCTCTCTCCGAGCAAGCAGCCGCAATATACGATTGTCCCCGATGTGGACAAAGTCAGCTTTGAACTTGGTTGGAGGGTGTGTGTTATCTTGTCGGCTGTGTGTTGCACGCCGTTGGCAAGAAATTCAGCTTCGAAGTTCGTTCGAAGGGGTGTGTTATTTTGCGCAGTTTTTCGGCGTGTATATACCTTGTACATCGTATAGTACCAGGTATATCGTAGTTCATGCCGAGGGAAGTAGTACCCCGGGGGTCAATGTTTCCTTCGAGTACCTGGAGTACCTCGAGCTGAAAATGACCGAGTACGTGCTTTTGGTTTAATATATACTGGTTTAGTGGTATACTGGTATAGTGGTATACTGGCAATACACTACCCTCCAAGAGTGGTGGAGTAGGTTCCGTTACGGCGTTGGCGGTTTCGCTCCTTTCCCCCTACCGTAAACATGCCTGCCTTTTGTCTCGGTGTTGACAGTTTCACCCTACATACAGTTCCAGGATTAGGAAAGTCACGGTTCGGCAGGATTCTGGCCGTTTGTTTTTGTAATTTTCTCTGAAGCATGCTTGTTTTGGTGGTTGACGGTTTCATCATCCCGATCCCTCTCTTAAACATGCCTCTTTTTTTCTCTGTGTGTGTTGACAGTTTCGCGTTTCCAGGACTTGCAGAAGGCGACGGTTCCGCTGGATAAACGACGGTTACGTCCCTTTCCTCGCCCTAAAAAAAGAAACAAAAACAAACGTGATGGTTTGTGCTGACGTTTTCTTGTAACTGTTTTCCCTCCCCCTGTAGCCAACAAATAGGCCTGCGTTCCCCCCCTGTAAACGAGCCTTTTTTTTGTGTGTATACTTATCGAAGTATCATATTAAAATAAAATATATTGTGCGTTAGCTGTGAGGTCGATACATGCATATTTTGGAAAATCATGTTTGCATGCTGCATGTGATTTGTGCTCGCGCTTCTGGCGTATTCTCCATAAACACGCCGCAAGTTTTTCGTTGTTGGAAAAAAAAAATTATATCAATCGTTCGAAAGTCGTATTTACGAGCTGCTTGCAGTGTACCACTTGGGACGCGCGTACTTGCATTCTGGTGCACTAAACAGTTTTTTTTGTTCGTGTATTTTGTGTTGGCGGTTTCGCCCTAAACACGCCGCTCTTTTCCTTATGCTGTTGTTTTTTGTGGCAGTTTCACTATAAACATGCCCCTTTTAGTGTTTTATGTTGACAGTTTCGCCCCAAACACGCCTCTTTTTTTAATGTCTTTTGTGTTTTGACAGTTTCGCCGTACCAAGACTTGGAGAAGGCGACTGTGCTTCAGGAGTGCCGCGTTTTCAGCGACAGCAATGTGGTCACCACGCACCCCCGCCGCTGCGGGCTGCTCATCACCAAGCTGCTGTACATCCTCACCCAGGGGGAGACTCTGTCCTCCTCGGAAACGACTGAGGTGCATATCATGGCATACCCTACCTGGTGTTCTCTTAGAGATTGCTGTTACCATTGTTGCGTTTTTCAGGATTTTTTCAAGTGAACTTGTTTAGATGGATACCGAGATCGTTTACCGTGAATTCTACCAGGTATCTGGTAGCTCATGGTATGTATCATACCTGGTGCAATTTGTTTGTTACAAGTATGTACCGGTATGGACGTATTGTACTTATACATACCTGTTTATTATCTTTGCTGAGAGTTCCTGATCAAGCTGCTGTACTTCCTTGGAGACGACTGAGGTACCCCATCCCCCTTTTTAATGTCGTGTATTTCCATTGTATCTCGCATTGATTTTCATCCTTACGCTTACCGAGGGGGAGGCCCTCTCTTCATCGGAAACGAGTGAGGTTGCCTTTGGTGTATCTACTCTTAATGTCACGGGGTATTATGAAGGGGGGACATACTGTAGTAATTACTGTAGGACCAAACATGCTTGGTAAAAACACTGGATTATATAGTTTTTAGTCTCTATGGCATGGTTTCTATGGCCTCATTACTCTACAGTAGCTCCACTGCCGTATTAGTATTAGTCTTTCATTCCGGGAATCACTACGTACAGCAGCAACAGCAATCAACCCTAGTGTATTGCGTCTAGTCGGCTGTCCTTCAACAGAGGTGTCTAGGCTGTCACAGAGCTGGCCAGGCATAATTGTAGTAAGGGCAGGTGCTTTTCGTAGTAACGAGGTTGTTTCAGAGTGAGGACCACAACCTGCGGAGTATAATAGCACTATGTACCTATTCATGCCAAGGAGGCGTACCCGTAAAAAACGGTGTTTATTGTCTCGCTTCGGTTTTAACCGGGGCTATTCACGGCTGGGGTGAAACCTCGCGGGTCAGGTCGGGTGGGGTCGGGTCGGATCGGGTCGGGTCGGGTAAGGGTGACCCGACCCCACGCGTGGGAGTTTGAAAACGTCTTGACCCGACCTGACCCGGCCCGACCCGTGCATTTTAAAAACTCCTGATCCGACACGTGGGTCGGGTCATGACTCTCGAAGAGCCCTGCTTTTAACGCTATATTGCGCCGTACCCCCCTCCACCGGGTGTTTTTCGGAGTGACGAAGCTGTTTCAGAGCCAGGACCACAACCTGTGGCGTATCATGTACCTATTAATATCAAGGAGACGTGTAACCGTAAAAAGCGGTGTTTCTTGTGTCGGTTCGATGTTAACGCTTTACATGTTGCGCCGCCCCCCTCACTAGTGTTGGTAATCAACTTAAAAAAGGGGTTGGCTTGGCTGTTGACTATTGGGGATTTTAGTTGATTGATTAATCATGATTAGTTGACTTTTAGGCAAGTTCGTGATTAAGTCAACTTTCTCAAAAAGTTGCCTATTTGTTGATTATTGTTGATTTTTTGTAGAGAAATATAAGGCGTTTTCATGCCGGGAGTGGTTTAGACCGCCGTTTAGAGCTCACGATGACATAGCTACCCGCCCTAAGCCTCCAGTAGCCAAGCACGCAGCACACAGAGCAAGTTCCACGTTGCGGACATTCGGAGTCAGCGCCCGTCCCGACCTCCTCACCCCCTCCTGCTGCCCAATCTCTAGTTACTAGAGTACCCACGCCCCAACAGCGGCGCCCTCATCCGTGCTGTACGACTCCAACGAAAACTTGAAATCGTTCGGGCTTCCATCAGCGCAGCATGGATCATGACTCGGTAGTCATACCCACACCTAGACCACCTAGACTTTGACTTGATTATGACTATAAAAAATCATGATTAAAAATCAAGTAACTTGACTTTTTGAAAGTTGATTACCAACACTACCCCTCACCCCCCACTCCCCAGGTGTTTTTCGGAGTGACGAAGCTGTTCCAGAGCCAGGACCACAACCTGCGACGTATGATGTACCTGTTCATCAAGGAGGTTGCCGAGACATGCGACCCCGATGACGTCATCATTGGTGAGCCGTTCTTTTAAAGGGTTTCCACGTAAAAAACACGCACACACGGGTTTTGTTTGCTACGTGTTCGATATTTTCACCGGGGGTGCGAGACGTTTTTTTATTGTAAAAAAATATAAACCGATTCCCGAAATGTTCTGTTTTGTTCTTTGAGGTTCGACGATTGGTTTTGTGCTTTGTTCTCCTTCCGAAACAAGGGTGTTTGTAGCGTGTAGCAGAGTTATGCGGCCCAGATGACGTCATCGTTGATTACATGTTTTTTCCGCGATTAGAGTGTTTGCGGAGAGGCGTTTTTAGGAAATTGCGTCCCCAAAACAATCACCGAACGCTTGCGGTAGTTTTTAGAAAGATGGGCAAAGAAGCTCTTCACGTCGCGAAGGTGGGAAATTGACGAAATGTACGCTGCTTCTTTGCTCTCGATATCATTGGCTTGTACTGTAAAGCCTACGTCGTACGTAGCCCGCCCTTCACAAGAATCAGCGAAGATATTCCCGTTTGGGTTAGGGTTAGGCCTGGCACCTTCTTTTTTTTTCGAATCCTCAAGCGGATTGGAAAAAACAACAAATCCCATCCCTCCCGTTTGAAAAGGAGTTTCTTGAAATTTGACTTAAAATGTTGGTTTGCTTCCACAATACCGGTCTCCCTGGTGGTCTAGTAGCTAACCTTGGGTACTACTAAGGTTTCGAGTCTCCGTATGGGTTTATTATTATTATTATTCACATTAATATTTTTATTCACATTATACATTATTATTATTAATTATTTATTACGAATTATTTATTATTATTATTATTATTATTATTATTATCTACTGACACCAACTGTCTTATGTGTCTGTAGTAGCGTGGGTATATGGGCACAATTCGACGCGAGTAGATGAGGGGAAAAAGTAAAAGGGCCAAATGTTGTCCGTAAAAACAGGGAAATAGATACAGTAGGTTTTGCTTGCGTGTACCGTAGGTGTTATTTACTAGTATTTACTATGGCATCTCGTAGTCGGTGCTACTGGTGCTTATTGTGGCTTATTGTTGCTATCAAATTACGCGTGTTGCCTGATCGTTGCTCCTGCTGCTATGCTGCTGTGCTGTTGGGGCTGTCAATTAAACTCTTCCATTGAAACGGGAACCAGTGACGTCGAGCTTGACGAAGGACATGAACTCTTCGGAAGATCTCTACCGCGCAAACTCCATCCGTGTACTCTCCAGGATCATCGACGCCACCATGCTCGGTGCCATCGAGAGGTATGACACCATACGACTAAATCTTACCAGTATTTTGTGGTACCAGCATGTTGAACATACTCGTACAGTAGACGAACCGTCTATTTTATAGGGCTGGGCACTGGCTGACTCAGTCAGTAGCGATGTATACTGTCGTCAAAACCAGTTTACTGGACTGCAGCAGTATGTTGTCTCTCCTTCCTCCTCTCTCCCTCCGAAACGCATTTAGTGGGTTTCCGTACTATAATGTGGCGTGTTTCTGGGCGTACATGAGAAAAAGAACTACTGGCAAATATACTAGCCGGGTCAAACAGTAGATTACTACTGCCAGTACATACTGTGCCAGTGCCCACCCCTACTATTTTTTGTATTATTCCGATGACGGCAGATCCACGATGGTACCTGGTACCGGTATGCCGTAAGGTTTTCAGCAAGATAAACAACTATTGGATCATAGGATGGGAGGTACCGGTATACTGGAAGGAACTGGCATGTGTCATTGAGCGGCCCAGATACCAGTATACTGGGAAGTACTGATATACTGGAAGGCACTGGTATGTGATATTGAGTGGTATATGTCGTTGAACGGTCTAGGTACCAGTATACGTATAATAGGTCCTGATATACTGGGAGGTTATGTGTATGTGTTATTGAGCGGTCTAGGTGCCAGTATACTGGAGGGCACTGGGATGTTAGTTGCAATTGCTATCTAAAGGTAATGGCATGTGGTCGATGCTCTGTAGTTTTGTGAGGTACCATAATGTGTTACTCAGAGATCCCGCTATTAATAGTATGTATGTGCCACTAAGAGGTACCCGTATGCGGTTTGAGAGGTAGCACCTGGGTATGTGTCACTGAAAGGTAAAGCATACCGGTATGTGTCACCGAGAGACACTTCATGCGATCGTAGCAATATTAACAAGAGCAACCCCCGCTTCAAAACATGCAATTGAAATGGAAACCCCAGGTACCTGAAGCAGGCGATTGTGGACAAGAACGCTCTCGTGTCCAGCTCGGCCCTGGTGTCTGGCATCCTGCTCTACAAGATCAGCCCAGAGGTAAAATAGGAAAAAAAAATGTGAAAAGTCTGCCTCATAGACGGTTCGTGCCCGCAGTACGATGCAGCTCACCCTCCATGCGACTCGCCCAACACTCCACGGCGTTTCGCGCTTGGTGCAAACAATGTCTGCCTGGTCGGTTTAAACCCGACATGCCCCGTCCTGGCATTGTAGGGACACGAGGGTCCATGGCCATATAAGTATATGCGACAACGGTCATTCATGATACGAGTACCCCCTACCCCCACCCGCTTTGCTCCGTCTCGAAAAGGATTCGTGGCCAATGGTCAAATGACTGAGGCAAGCAACCAATAAGTACGCGCCCAAATGTTGGAGGTGTCTCTATGAGGAGTCGGGACGGTGCTCCGTCTCGAAAGGGATGCGTGGTCAATGGTCAAATGACTGAGGCAAGCAACCATTGAGTACCCACCCCCCCCCGCTCCCGTCTTTTTCTTCCATTTTTCTGAGTGTTTTGTTTTGTTTTGCTTTGTTTTTTGTGTTTGTTTGTGTTGTTTGGTCAGGTGGTTAGGCGGTGGGTGAACGAGGTTCAGGAGGCAGTGACCTCTCAGCACGAGATGGTGCAGTACCACGCGCTCTCCCTGCTGTACCAGATCAAGGCCCACGACAGGCTGGCAGTCTCCAAGCTGGTGAGACGAATCAATCACGTTGCTTTGTTTGTTTGTTTGTTTGTTTGTTCGTTTTTTTGCTTTGCTGAGCTTGGCTTGTGTCTTAATAGTATTGATGCTGATGAAGTTGTTAGTGTTTTTCCCGACGAACTCGAAAGTATATATATACTTGCTATGTTGTTGCTGACCGAGTACAGTCGTGTAAGTAGGTTATTTCTTCTAGCCAACAGTGGTGGTGGTGTTGGTGGCGGTGTTGTTGGTGATGGTTTTGGCATTGTTGCTGTTTTGTCGGTGGTGTTGTTGCCATTATCGTTGAAATCGGCCATGGTGCTAACGTCCAGCCGTGAAGTAACACCGACTGTCCCATGCATTTTATCTTTCTTGAACCTGGTTGGCATATTTGTTTTTCGTTTTTTTTATCTCTTGTTGCATGCGCTTTGTGTCTATTCATGAGTTTTCTTTCTTTCTTGAAGCTCGTTGGCGTATACGATTTTTGTATGTTTCATCTCTTCTTGCGTGTGTTTTGTGTGTGTTTTTGTGGGCATGTGGGGATGCTTCTTCGCTTCCGGCGAGCCAGGTGACGCAGCTGTCCAAGAGCCCGATGCGAAGCCCGCTGGCGGTATGCCTCCTTATCCGTTACATGAGCAAGATCCTCCACGACGACATCTCCGCGACCAACGCGAGAGCGGCTTACCAGGTAATATAATATCCTACTGTTAATAGTGCTGTGAGTAAGTTGACAATCAGTCGCCGACACTGCAAGGCACCAACCTACCAATAGGGCTGTGAAAGTTGGCAATTCAGTCCTCTAGCGGTATGCCTCCTTATCCGCTACACACGAGCTAGATCCTCTACGACATCTCCGCCACCAACGCAAGAGCGGCTTTCCAGGTATATATATACCAACCTTCTAGTGCTGTGAGTAAGTTGACAGTAAGTCTAAATAGAGCTCCTACGCTCGGCACTGATTTTGTATTCTCTTGTTTGCTTGCGTGTTTAAAATAAAGTTCCTGGAAAGCTCTCTTCGACACCGGTCGGAGATGGTGATGTACGAGGCTGCCAGGGCGATCTGCAACCTTCCCGGAGTGGAAATGAACGATCTCTCCCCGGCCATCAACGTTCTGCAGGTGCGTGTCAGTAGCTTGGTTCCCATGCTGCTTTAGTGGTGTATGCGCTACACCGACTACGGCGGCGTGTGTCACCCGGGACGTTGTATTATTACACCCCCTAGAGTAGGTTAGGTTCCCATGATTTATTACGTACTGTTTTTATGTTCCATGCCGTATACGGCGGTGTGTGTCACCCGGTTGTTGTTTATCACACCCCCTGTAGAGTGTACCACACCGGGTGATATTTGTTTAGAGCCCCAAATGCCAACCATGGGGGGGGTGGTAAACACCGTTGTGTACATACGGGTAGATGGTGTCGTTGCACTGAGCCAATACGTCAACAGGTCGCTGGCAGAACTGTTACGCTGAGAGAGGCTATCACGCCCCCTGTACAGTATACCACACCGGGTGATATTGTTTTAGAGCCCCAAACGTCATCACCGGGGGGGGGGGGGGGGGTGCCCCCCCCCCCCCCCCCTCACCCCCCCAAAGAAAACCAAAAAAAAAAAAAACCTCCCGGGGTCCGGGGGGGGGGCCCCCCCCCCCCCCCCGGGGGGGGGGGGGGGGGGGGTTCCCCCGCCGTACACGGTCCGATGTTTTTTTTTGTGATTTCGGTTTCATCGTTGGCGGTCTAAGGCGGCTTGGTTGGCGTGGGGGTCGTATTCTCTGCATGGTTTTAGGACAGCTTTCCTGGGTTGGATCTGTACTATACAGATCCTGCAGAACAATTCTTAACGGCAGGCTAGGATATAGATTATCTAGATGATCTATCTGTAGATGATCTGTATGATGTGTAGATGCCCTATTTGTAGATGATCTATCTGTAGATGATCTATTTGTAGATGACCTGCGTGATATATAGATGATATATCTGTCCGATGTGTGCTACATTTTGTTTCACCGATCAATTTTCGTCGTTTTTTTGTTGTTGTGCCTTGTCTTAACGTTTATTTTTTTGTGTACTCCCGCATTGTAGCTATTCCTGTCATCGGTGAAGCCTGCCCTCAAGTTCGGCACCATGCGAACCCTGAGCGAGGTCGCTGCCAAGTACCCAATGAGCATCATCAAGTGCAACTCGGACATGGAAGTTCTCATCTCCGATCCTAACAGGTGATGAACCAACCGCTGTTTTTGTTTGTTTTGTTTGTTTTTGTTTTTCAGGCTTTTATGAATGACTTACTATTTTAGTTATATGTACGAGTATACGAAGTACGTTGTGAGTTTTATTTGCTTTTAAGTTTTTCACCTTCTCTTTAGTTTTTTAGCGTTTGATCGTTTGGAGTTTTTTTGTTTGTTTGAACTGTTGAGCTTTTAGAGTGGTTGAGTTTATACAAGTATGGCAATTTGATTTTTCTGACGATTTTTGTTGGCGATTTGTTTTTCGTCGACGTTTTTTTTTTGTCAACGATTTTTGATTTTGTTGACTATGGATCCGGTTGGCAATTTTTATTTATGTTGGAAGGTTTTGCTGGCAATTATTATACTTGCTGACGAATTTGTTGACAATTTTTTCCGTGTTTTTTTTTTTTTTTTGGTGTAATTGGTTTGGTTATTTTGTGGAGGTCGATTGCGCCACTGGCTGTCACAAACCTTCCTGCAGACGGACGCTTGACGGTATTGTTGTTGTTGTTATTGTTGTCAATTTTGTTTGTTTTTCCTGTTGACGATTTTGTTTGCTTTGCTTTTGTTACGTTCGGTTTGTGTCTTGTTTGTGCAGATCGATCGCGACGCTGGCCATCACGACTCTGCTCAAGACGGGCACAGAGGGGTCGGTGGACCGCCTGATGAAGCAGATATCGTCCTTCATGAACGAGATCGCCGACGAATTCAAAATCGTCGTCGTCAAGGCCATCCGTCAGGTCTGTCTGTCTGTCTGTCTCTTTTGATCACGATTCATATACCGGGTATCTCTGTCTGTGTGTCTGTCTGTGTATCTGTCTGTCTGTCTGTGTATCTGTCTGTCTGTCTGTCTGTTTTATGTCTGCCTCTCTACTCTATCCCTTGCCTGTTTTGTATTTTTGGTCTCGTTCTATCGCATGTCTCCTCCGTGATGATTGCTTAGTTTGATCGGGTTCGTGTGCTTTAAGCTGGCCCTTCCGTCCCTCCCTCCCTCCCTCGCTCGCTCGCCCCCTCCCCCTTCCTTAATGTGTCACTCCAGCTGTGCCTAAAGTACCCCCTGAAGCACCGCGTGCTGGTGGGTTTCCTGGCCACGTTCCTGAGGGAAGAGGGGGGGTTCGAGTTTAAGAAGGCCATCACCGACTGCATAGTCGAGCTCATGACCGCCATCCCCGAGACTAAGGTACAGTATGTACAGCAGTATGCACTGTACAGCAGTATGTACAGCTTATGCAGTATGACCAACGGAGCCGCGTATGTGAACGAAGCATCAAGCACATCCAAATGTGCACTACTGTGGAAGATCCCCCGCTAGCCCATCTTCCCCGTGCATATGCCCTTTTTGTTTTACGGCTATGAGTCGGCAGTATTTCACGACTACTACCTAATCGGCAGGTACCATTAGCCAACCATCTGACTTTAGTAGGAAAGTCGGCTGGCGAAGCCACCTGATGGCCAGCCGACTTGCCGACTTTAGTCAGGTATGCGAAGCGAGACAAATCGGCCCTCCCCGACCGAGGGGGATCCGTCCGAAAAAGAACGATTGTATCCCGCGTTCAACAATCCTTCCTACAAGTATGGAAACCCAATAAGTCAGATAGTCGGCACCTCCGGGAAACGACTATTAACAACTATTAATCCGAGTAATAACTACTACTGTAGTTGGTGACTTAAGTCGTGCCGACTCACAGCTCCACCACTTTGTTTTTGGTTTTCTTTTGAGCTGGAGGTGTCTTAACTAATCTTCCCACTTTGTTTTGTTTCGTTTGAGCAGGAGATGTCTCTGTCCACAACCTTTGGAGATGTCTCCAAACTCCAACCCCCCCCTAACTCGTGTTCCTCTTGCATATTCCCTTTTTTTTGTTTCTTTTCGAGCAAAGGGTGTCTTACGTAATTTACCCATGTTTATCTTGCCCATGTTTATTTTTTTTTGGTTTGAGCAGGAGATGTCGCTGTTCCACCTGTGCGACTTCATCGAGGACTGCGAGTTCACCGCTCTGTCCACGCAGATCCTCAGCCTCGTCGGTGACTTGGGGCCTTCCACCTCCGCCCCCGCCAGATACATCCGGTTCATCTACAACAGGTGCCTACTTTAACTAGGTGTATGATACACGCATGGCACAGATCGTGATCTAGATGATACCAGGGACAGATCATGATCTAGATGATACCGCTACTTTTGGATATGTTGATTTAAAAAAGCCGCAACATTTGTACAGATCGCACCCTGCTGCATATACAATGGATACGAGTACATCCGATCTATCTGCAATAAGTACCTGTTGTATCTACGGGTATGATACACGCATGGCACAGATCATGATCTATCTAGATGATACCAGGGACAGATCCTTGTGTGCCACTAGGATATGCTAATGTGCAAAAGCCGTAACATGTGTGCAGATCCCTCCCTGCTGTATACACAATATACAATGGATGCATCCGATTGATCTACAACACGGTAAACTATTCACTCCTCGGCCGGTAGATAGATCAGATAGATCGTACTTGAGATGATCTACTGCAGCTCATATAGATAGATCGTACTGCAGATAGATGTTGCAGATAGATCCTCGCGTCTTGTACGGGATTGATATCGGTATCGATACTGATGCTCGTTTTTTGCTATTTATGGGGTAATTGTGTAGACATGCTTGCACCCTCATATAAAGACCGTTTGCATGCTATTTCGGCCGAGGTGGTACCTCTCTGTTTGGTACGAAACTATAAATAATATCCGATATCGATAGTACCTGTAGTGCCTGAAAGGTTGGTGTATGTCCGTCCTGAGAGGTACCAGGTATACGGTATTGATGTTTCGTATATCGATATCGATATCGATGATTTTTATATCGATTTCGATATTGATGTTTTTTATATCGATATCGATATCGATGATCGATATTGATGTTTTTAATATCGATATCGATATTGATGTTTTATAATATCGATATCGATATCGATATTGATGTTTTATAATATCGATATCGATATTGATGCTTTTTTATATCGATGGCGCTACTGATATTTTTGTTTTAAAATCGATATCGATACTTCTGTACAGATACTGATACTGATACGCATACCGTTGCTGAAAACGATGTTGATACGAGTATCGATACTGAGATTTAATTATATTTTCCTATTCTTGGGAGGCGCATACCCTTACTGAAAACGATGTTGATATCGATACTGAAAATGGATTTCATTTTTCTAGGGTTATTCTTGAGAGGTGTTTTGTAAAAGGTTTACCGGGTTGATATCGACATCGATGCTGATGCTTCTTATGTTTGTTCTCTTTTTTTGTTCCAGGGTGATTCTCGAGAACGCCGCAGTCCGAGCTGCGGCGGTGCCAGCTCTGGCTAAGTTCGCGGCGAGGTTGCCGTCGCTTAGGGCTTCCATCAGAGTGCTCCTCAAGAGGTCTCTGCTTGACGACGATGACGAGGTGAGCAAGGGGTGTTTTACCACGTGACACTTGTTGGCTCAAATGGTGTTTTCTGACCGCCTGAGCTTCTCAAGTGCATCATGTGTTGTGATGTGCTGTGATGTGCTGTGATGTGTGTACCGGCATGGCCATGGCAGCAGAGACGCGAGCGCTGACGACAGTCGCAAGCAACATCCATTCAAGGAGAGGACAAACAAATCACTCCCATCGATGTTACTACAGTAGTATGGAATTATACCGTTGTTGTGTTTTTTTTACTATTTTCCGTGGGAACGTGGTAATCAGGACCAAATATGCTGTAGTAAAAATACTGGAATGCTTAGATAGCGGGCTCCTCAGAATAAGACACCACCCCTAAAAGGCAGGCATTGCTCTGCTGGCATGGTGTGTACCTGATGTTTGGTGATACTGCTCGTAGATGTGTGTACTGGCAATAATAAGGCACCACCCCTAGAAGGCAGGCATTGCTCTGCTGACATTGTGTGGTGTGACATGATGTGATGCCACTGTAGGTGCGCGACAGGGCTACGGTTGCTCTGACGCTGCTGGGAGAGGCTACCGAGGAGGAGGAGGCGGCTAGTTCCGGGGATCTCGCTGGCATAGTCGGCACTGGTGGAACGGAGGAGGCTAAGGGGGAGGGACCTCCCAAGGTCGCCGAGAATACCACGTGAGTTGGTGGTGGTGGTGGTGGTGGCGATGATGGCGTTGTCGGTGGTTGTGATGTTGATGGTTGTAAGTTTGTTGGTGTTGGTTGTGAGGTTGGTGTTGGTGGTGTGTTGCTGCTATTGTTAATAGTGGTGTTGTAGTCATGCTGTTGTTCTTGGTGATGGCGTTTATCCTGGTGGTTGTGGTGTTGTTGGTGTTGTTGTTAGTGGTAGTGGTGGTGATGGTCGTGGTAGTATTGGTGTTTGTCAGCTATCATTGTCGTTGGTGTTTGTGGTGCTGTCGTCCTTTCATCCCTCCCTCCCTGCCCCCCCCCCCCTCCTTCCTTCCATCCCTCTACAACTCCCTCTCTCTATCAGCACACACCTACTTCTCGAGGCACTGCCTATGAGCTTCACCTCGTTGGAGAAAGCAATCAAGGCGTACCACCAACACATGCCCGCCACCGCTGGCCAGCCGCTTGTGCTATCCTCGCTCCCCGTGGGTGAGTAGGGGAGTTGTAGAGAGAGGGAGGTAGTACTTTTCGGCCGAACATTTCTCACTGACCACTGTTACTGTAAGTACTAACAGTACCATAGTAAATAGTAACATATATTTTTAGCAAAATGCCGAAATAGATAAGTATATAGGTTTTTGGGTATACCGTAGGTCCTATTTACTAGTATTTACTAGTATTTACTAGTGTTTACTATGGCCCCCTGTAATAGTCACTATTTGTAAACTCCCAAACTGAGGACTGCCAATAAGTTATTGAGGTACACATTATCCCATTTGTGTTTGTCAATCTTATTCGTTATGCATCAGGGTAAGCCCGAGTCAGTTTTGGTTGACTTACTAACAGTATTAATGACTTGCTAATAGTATGGAGCTCCTCAATCGAAGAGGCTCAGAAAAAATGGTGCTGTATACTATACCCCTTTAAGGCAAACACTCGTCAGGAGGGAGGAGTTCGTAGCAGGGATGGTAGTAACCTAGGTATCGGTGATATCCCGTTATTAAGTTTTTACTGCTGGAAAAAATACCCTACGCTAATTCCTAGTAGATTGTCCCAAAAAACGAAAGGGGTTATAAATCTGCCGGGAGGGTCACATCATTTTTTCCAGATTATTTGTATGTTTCCTATCCCCGGGTATAGACGCCTCAATATTCAATGGAAACCCTTCTAAAACGTTGGTGCTGCACCCTGCACCCTATAAAACGTTTGGCAAAAACGGGTAGCAAGCACGTACAAGCAAAGGAAGATATCTTCTCTTAATGCATCTACAGTCGGGGGACTATGGTCATAGATACGACTACGTGCAGCCCATGCACGACAAAAGAGTACCCACCCCCCCCCTCCCGTCCTCTCTCTCTGTTTTGCCTGTCCCCAAGGGTATCTACCCATATGGCCTGTTTTATTAGTCTTGACGTTGATTTCTCTTCCTCTCCCCCCTTTCCCTCTGTCATAACTCTGTCTGTCTATCCGCGTTCCTGTCTATCCTTCCGCCTGTCAATCCTTTTGTCTGCCCATCCTTCGGTCTATCCTTCTGGCTGTCTATCCTTCTGGCTGTCTATTCTTCTGCCTGTCCGTCCTTCTGTCTGTCTATCCTTCTGTCTGTCTCATACTTCTGTCGTTTTATCCTTCTGTCTTGTCTATCCTTTTGTATTGTCTCTCCGTCGGTCTGCTTGCGCTATCAGTGGAGGAAGTGGCACCTCCAGCAGGCATTGTCCAGAAGGGGAAGGGGTCCGGCAAGGGCAAGGACGGGAGGGCTGGCCCTGGCTCCGCGGCCGAAAAGACTCAGGACGACCCAGCCGAGCACATCTACAAGGTACGATAATACAGACCCCACCACCCGTCTTGCGGTACTATTTTTACCGAGGACCCTGGTAAATAGGACCAACTATTGTTACTAAAAAATGAAAAATTTGGAGGTTTTTGTGAGTACCTTAAGTCCTATTTCTTTTGAAATTATTTAATTCAGACCCCACCACCCGTCTTGCGGTATCATACTGTTATTACGGAGAACTCTAGAAAATAGGGGAGAAACAATATTGTTGGCAAAAATATGGAAATTTCGAGTTTTTTTTGTGAACCGTAGGTCCTATTTACTAGTGTTTACTATGGCCCCTCATGATAATAGGACGGGACATACTGATCATAACCGATATGGTAAGTAGACATAAGAGGATATGTGTGTTTTGTTTTTTTATCTGTGACTCGGCACGACTTAAGTCACAAACTGGTTATATAGTATTATGGGGGAACACACACATATGTATACACATATATATACATATATATACATATATATAGTAATCAAGACGAAATATGATTATTAATAGTAAAAATACGGTAATATATACCTGGTAGGTGTTTGTGTATGTCATGGGTCTAAATTATGTGATCCCCCGTAAAAGTCGTCGGAATGATAGTTGATCGTTTCCCCCTTGAGTGCAGACTCTTCGACTTATTGGGTTTCCATACCTTTAAGAAGGATTGTTGACGCACACTTGTTGTTGGACGGAGCTCTCTTTGGCCGTGGGGTGTGAACTTGGCTCGCTTCGCTCGCCCGACGTGAGTTACTTAAGTCGGCAAGTCGGTTGTGGCCTTCAGCTGGCTTTTTCAGTCGGTTTGACGACTTCAAGCCGGTTATTAAATGGTTGGCTAACAGCACATAATACCGTTAAGTTAGCAGTCGTGAAATACCCGTTGAATCACAGCTCTCACGTACCGATTTCCGAAGTTAGTTAAGTCAGACCACACCCTCCCCCCTCGCACAATTAGTAGTAGTATAGTAGTAGTAGTAGTAGTAGTAGTAGTAGTAGTAGTAGCAGCAGTAGTAGTAGTACTGTTGGTAGTACTTGAGGGTATCACAATATATGTAGAATAGTTCGGGTAATCGGTCTGTCTGTTTTTTGTCTGCCTGCCTTGTCTGTCCGTGTGTTTATTGCCTCGTCGTTCCGATCCCCGTTTCATTCCGATTCCTACGTACGCCTTTGGGATTTTCCTTGACTTTTATAAGGTGCCGGAGCTGGCGAGCCTCGGGCGGGTTTTCCGATCGGCGGTGCCTGTGGAGCTGACGGAATCGGAAACCGAATACGTGGTTCGGTGCGTGAAGCACATCATGGACGCACATGTAGTGCTGGACTTCACCGTCTCCAACACCATCGAGGAACAGGTACTGAATTTCACCATTAACCTTTTTAAGAGGGCACTTAACTTAAGTCCTTAAAACTTTTTAAGCGGGCACTGAACTTATTCATTTAACTTTTTTCTTAAAGGTAATGAAACTAACCATTTAACCTTTTTAAGCGGGTACTTGGCTTAAATCATTAAACCTTTTTAAGCAGGTGCCTAACTTAACCATTTATCCTTTTTAAGCGAGTACTTACATACCATACCACATTATATGTATCGCGCCAGATGCTCCGGCATGTGACGATGCAAGTAGAACTGGGTGACCTAAACGTGCACTATTAATAGGTGACACAGCTATCCCATCCAATCCCACCTAATCCCATCCCATCCCATATCCCATCCCATATTCTGTTTATGGCACCCGATGCTCCGGAATGTGACGGTGGAAGTAGAGCAGGGTGACCTAGTAGACGTGTACGGTGACACAGCTATCCCACCCAATCCCATTTGATCCCATATCCCATCCCCCATCCCATCCCATATTCTGTTTATGGCACCAGATGCTCCGGAATGTGACGGTGGAAGTAGAGCAGGGTGACCCAGACGTGTACGAGGTGACCCAGACGGTAGCACTGCCCGAGTTGAAGTGTGGCGAGACGGGTCACTCTTACGTCGTGCTGGCGCTGGCAGAGGGGGGCACCGCTGAGCCTTCCGTCTTTTCTTGCGAGCTCAAGTTCCAGGTGGGGAGTTCTATGATGTGGAGGGGGGGGGGGGGTACTTCATTTTCATGCATGGCCGTAGTCGTATGACCGTAGACCCTCGCATCCCTACAATGCCGGGACGGAGCATGTCGGGTTTTCACCGACCAGGCAGGCATTGCTAGCACCAAGTGGGGGGGGTGTATACTGGTACTGTTGTTTTTAAGTGAGCTCAAGCTTCAGGTGGGGAGTTGTGGTGTTCATCGTTGCTTTCTTGTTGTTGATGTGATGTTGGCGGTGGTGGTGGTGTTTTTGTTGTTTTTGGCGGTGGTGTCGGTTCTTGTTTGTTTTTGTTCTGGTAATGGTGGTGGTACTCGTTGTTGTTTTCGTGGTGTGGTTTGCTGGTGGTGATGCTGTACTATGCTGTGTCGTGCTGGGCTTTGCTGATGTGATGCTGTTGTGCTGTGCCTTGCTAACGGTAATGCTATTGTTCTGTGCTTGGCTGATGATGATGATGCTGCTTATGCCATGTGGTGCTCTCCTTTTCTAGTGATGATGCTGCTGTGCTGTGCTATTGATGATGTTATGATGTCCTACTGATGATGCTGTTCTGATTTGCTAAGGCTGATGCTGTTGTACTGTTGCACCGTATCTACCCACCATCCATCCACCCAGGCTTTGGATGTGGACCCCGCTACGGGAGAGGTAGAAGGGGACGAAGAGGGCTTCCCGGAGGAGTACCCGTTGGAGCAGCTTAACATCGCGACGGCTGACTTCATGGCTAAGGTCAGCGGACAGAGAGAGATCTGTACATGAGACAGATCATACCGATCAGATGCTGAGACAGATGAGACAGGTCGCGATCTAGATAATCTATTGCGGGGGACCAAAGTAAATAGGACCAAATAGTGTTGGTAACAATAGATAGGTATGTAGGTTTTTGTCTGTACCGTCGGTCCCATTTACTAGTATTACTAGTATTTACTATGGTATACTATGCTCCCCCGTATTCCAGGCCCTTTACTTTCCCTTCGTTGTATGGTAGGCCGTTCGCTCTTGTGTGATTATTCAACCAATCTTGGTCGTAAGAATGGAATGTCGACCACCAATGCTATTAATACCAATATGATATTGACCAGGGGTTCACGTGAAAAATCAAATCCGCCATTCTCGAGACCCCAGACAGGGAGTATACTAAAACCAAGTGAAATAGACTTGAAAAACAAAAAGTCAACTTTTCCGGAAATTCTTCCCGAAATCCCACCCCACTTGTTTCATTTTAACTATTTTGACTGTTAATATCAATATGCAAATCCGTACGTATTACTATGATAATACAGCAGTAGTATTATATTTTTCGGAGCGTGCTATCATTTTTACATATATTTTTTGTCGTGCGCCCCTGTTTTTCGTGTAAGTAGATGGAAGCTGGCACGGAGGAAGTGGAAGTAGTTTTCGAATTCCATGCTGACGCGGGCTCTGATAGGGTATGCCTTGTAAGGCAATAGTTGTGACTGACCGGGCTCCTTATCCCCTTATATAGGGTCCCCTTATATATTAAGGGGACCCTATATAAGGGACCCATTTTTTAAGGATATCGACCAAAACAATACTACAGTAACTTTGGTGTTACCGGCCGCCATCGGGTTGCGGTTGTATACTTATCAAATGATTAGCATCACCTAGCAGGCCTCTCCTGTATGTGCTTCATGTGCCGTATTCGCTGCTCTATGTATAGCTGTATATATGTACTCCTGTATGCACTCCTGCTATGTACAGACAATAAAAACAACCGCATCGCCTTGCGAACGAAATACAACGAATCAAAATACGCCAACCGATCTTATATTGACAGGTAAGTCTGGGAGACTTCCGGAGGGGCTGGGAACAGATGGGCGCGGGGGCCGAGGTGTTGGAAAAGTTCGCGTTGGGCTTCAAGAGGATCGAGGAGGCTGCCACGGATGTCGAGGATTTCCTGGGCATGCAGGCGTGCGACGGGACGGGGAGGTGGGTTCTTTATGTAACCGTTTTTTTTTATTTCTGAAACGGAACTTGCTGGCAGTGTCGCTTTTGCGGAAGGATCATGCAGGCGTACGACGGGGCACGGGATGGTGGGTTATTTTGGCAACCGTTGTTTTCCCTGAAAATTTCTGGCGGTTTTGCTTCGGGGGAAAGACATGGAAGGCCTGCGACCAGACGGGGAGATAGGGTTCCTTTTGTAGCCGTTTTCTTTTTTTGCCTGAAACGGAAGTTTCTGGTAGCGTCGCTTCGGGGGAGGACAAGTAGGCTCTCCAGCCATCATCCCTTGCATATACCTGTTGTACACCTGTTTGCCTGTCCTGGCGTTAGGTAACTGTTTTTTGCCTGAAATGGAACATTCTGACAGGGCCGAATGTCGCAAGTAACCCTTCGTTCGTTTTGTGTTGGTTGTTTGTTCTGACCGATTTTTGCCTAAAATTGCGTAACCGTTTATTGCCTGAACCGTAACTTTTCTCGCAGTGTCGCTTCGGGGAAGAAGGAGCACGCGTTGCACCTCTGCGGTATCTTTGTCGGGAACGTGCCGGTGCTGGTTAGGGCACAGCTCAACATGACTTCCGGCAGCTGCATCCTTAAGGTATGAACCGTGTTGTTTCGTGTTAGTCTTTTATTTACTGTATAGTACCATGGTGTTCGTATTGTTGATGTTGTTGCTGTTGTTGCTGTTGATTTTGTTATTGCTGCTGATGTGTTTGCTATTGTTTTTGGTCTTGATGTGATGGTGCTTTTTCAGTTTACATCAGTAGTCTAAATCTTCCTTGTTGAAATAGTCGGAAGGCAGCTCAAAGGCCAACATGTGTTTTTTTCTCTGACAACTATCGTTGGCTGCGCGTTCACAATTTCAACTGCTAATTACTCCGTTTTCCATCGCCTGCGGCGCATCCGGTTCCGTTCCGCGTTGTACCTTGTCCGTGCTTTCGACCTTCACAGATTGCCGTTCGAAGCACTCAGTCGGACGTGAGCCGAGTAGTGGCCGACTGCATCCAGTGATACCCGCGTCCTCGCCAAACAGACCAGTGACTTCTGTACTCGTAGCTGGAGAAAATTCCGATAAAACGCCTGGAGTTCCACAAAGCCTTCCCAAGATCGGTCTTAAAAAAGACAGTGACCGCTTTTGGTCTCTTTCGTATTTTGGTGTAGGTTTTGTTTCGCTGTTTTTTTTTTCTTCGTTTTTTGTGTTAATTTCGTTTTTTTTGTTCTTGTCCGGGCGGGCGGGGAGCGCGTTTTTTTTGTGTCGGATTTGGGTGCCCACACGTAAGAGCCAAGAGAAGGGGGGTGGTCCCTGGTAGTGTGGGGGGGGGGGGGTGGTAGGATGGGGTCCCCTGGTGGACGTGCAGAAAAACGCCTTCGATCGCAACGGTATGTTTGGGCCTGGAGCGCCAGTTGGTTTGTTTATTTTGATTGAGGTGCCCATAAAGCCTTGAGGTCGGCGGGATTATGTCACGAGTGATAACTAATAGCGAACTATCCGACTAAATTTATAGTCGACAGATTGCGAAGCCAGCTGATGGCCAACCGACCGACTCGCCGACTGATTTCAGAGCCAAGTTAACGCCAACCGGCCAAGAGAGCCCCGCCCAAGACAGAAAAATGGTATATCCCTTATTGAACAATCCTTCGCTGAAGAATGGAAACCCAGTGACTCGGATTGTCGCCCCCTCGAGGAAACGACTCCCACTCTAGGCGGAAATATCTGAACTGTTTGATCAGTAATATGAGTACCAAGCGGTCCTTATATTTACGCTCATAATATTATTGTGTCAATTACTGTAGAGACTACATACCGGGGAACACATTAATCAAAACCCAACATGGTTCATAAACAGAGGGATGTGTGCTTTAAGGGTCCATCGTGTCTTCTGACTACTATTATTACCAGGATATATTTGGGCCCCCGTAATTGTTGGTGACTTTACTAGCAAGTCCTGGCGGCTCTCAGCTCTAGCTAGGCGCCGATGTACGCAAGAGCCCAGGGGCGCCAGTCCCCTTGTTTCCTTGAGCAGAAACGCCTTTTTTTTATCGCGGCAATAAAAGGAGGAGGGGAAACATTTTGGAGGACTCTGGCTGCTCCCTGTTGTTTCCTTGAACAGAAACGCCTTTTTCTATCGCGGCAGTAAAAGGAGGAGGGGAAACATTTTGGAGGACTCTGGCTGCTCCCTGTTGTTTCCTTGAGCAGAAGCGCCTTTTTTTTATCGCGGCAATAAAAGGAGGAGGGGAAACATTTTGGAGGACTCTGGCTGCTTCCTGTTGTTTCCTTGAAACCTTGAACAGTAGCAGGTATTATAATAGTAGGAAGGCGCGTGCTGCGACAAGGTAGCACATTTTGGCTTTTTTTTTTTGTCTGACTGGGCTCCTTAACCCATATTCGTCGGAATTTCGTTCTTGAGCTGAAATATTTTCCTTTTTTTGCGTAAGGCAACGCCATTGTTCATCGGGTATACTATACAGTAGTATATACTCGTACATAGCACTTTTGGTTCCCTCCATAGACAGTTTTCGGGCGAGAGGTGTAAAGCTCCTATACTATAATCAAGATAATCAATCAAGTCACCACCCTTAGAAGGCAAAAACATGCTGCACCTGTATGCAGGCTGCCTACCGTATAGTAGCATGCGTCAGAACAGTTAGAAACGCCTTCTATCGCGGCAATACAAGGGGAAAGAAACATTCGGGGGGCTCTGGCTGCTTCGCTCGCGACCTTGAACAGAGTAAGAAACGCCTTTTCCATCGCGACAAAGAGAGGGAAAACTATTTGGGGACCCTGGCTGCTTCCCTGATACCGCAGCAATACGAGCGGAAACGGTATTTGAGACGAATGCTACGATAGAGGTGCACCGTGATTTTTCTGAGCTCCTTATCTGACGGGCTCCATATCTCACCCGAAAAACGATTTTGGAGGAAACCAAAAGTGCTTCGTACCCGACCCACAATCCCATGAGCTAGGTATACTACGGAAAATATGGCAACACAAGAATGGAAGTCCGACGAATTTGGGTTAAGAAGCCCGATCATCCGGAAACAAAATCAGCAAAAAGTGGCTACCTCTATCGCAGCAATACGAGCGGAAACGGTATGAAGGACTCTAGTAATAGGCTGCTGCTTCCTTTAGGTTGGGCGAAGAGTATACGACAGCCATTAAGACGTAACAGATACCAGGTACAGATACCAGGTAGGTGCATGGTTTTACTAGTGTTTTAGGGTGACTGGGATTCTGGAAATGCAAGTATTCCCGCCCACAGTACGTATGTTGTAAGTTGGGTTTCCTGGTTTTTTTTTGAACGAATTACTGCCCATGGGCCACGATCTTCTCCCCTCTCCCCACTACGGCACGCGCCTTGCATCTTTATATTGAGAGTAATTCAGCACTCTGTTCCCTCGTCGCCTAGCGCCGAATTGTGTCTACCCACGCTATAACAGCAGGCGCTCTCAACCATCGGCTCTCAACAATCGGCGCCATTTGAGAAAATAAACTCGATAGCGACACGTATTTGAACATCTGACTTTAACGCTAGTAGTGGTATTGGAGGTCAACCACTACAATAGACCACGGGGGCGACAGGATACCTTATTTCCAACCGGTGAATCAGGCATCAAAGTCAACGGCTATACACCTAACATGCCAGCGACACCACCTCCAAAATCAAAAGGTTCTACGAGTATAGGGATACCTTAACTCCGAAGGGTAAACAAGAATGCAAAATCAACGGCAAACTGCGAATCAGTGACGTCATCGCCAAATCAAAGTCCGAAGAGCCCACATCCATGTATACGTTGGGTTGCGCACAGCGATCATGAGCAGACATCGAAACCAACGACTATATATCTAAGATGTCAGCGATGCCACCACGCAAGTCCAAAGAAATATCCTAAAAAAATATGCCTTCTTCCCGAACGTCAAGTAAGGCAGAAACTAAAACCAAGGGATCTATATCTACTTTCGTAGTATGTCATCGGTACCACCATCAGCCCAGCGGGCCTCCCCATATATTTGTTTTGTACCAGTGGGAAAATGAGGCGTGTGGTCACCCCTTGGTAGGGAATATTTACGGCAGTTGTGTGCTTGGCGCCTAAAGCCGACCCTCCGACTCGAACCCTACGCCAGTGATCAGCGCTGTATGGGATGCTGTGCTTGGTAAGACTCTAGGTTAATTCGGCCCGCTCGGGATAATGTGGCTTGGGAAGACCCTAGGTCGATTGAGCCGCTTACAAAATACCAGGTATCCCATAGCCAACCAGAGTGCGCAAAAATGACTTATAATATACCTTAGCTCGGGAAGGATAAGGTTCACCATCAGCAGGTGACCAGTACTACTGCTGGGAAAAATACAGAAACCAGCGCACCCCGTCCTCAAAGTTCGACAATCCTATCATATATTATATATCATAGATGATAGATATTTCGAAGTATGTGGATACTTTAACCCCTTCCGGACCCATTTTTACCCCTTATGATAACCCTTATGATAAAAACTGATCCCACGTGTTTGGAGACAATTCTACTTGGAATTGGTCTGGGATAAGTTTTTCAGTTCGGAACAGACCGAATATAAGGGATAGATGGGATAAAAGCCACCAAAACAAGGAAAGCTTTGCTTTGGTGTTTCAACCAACGGTCTATCATACCACATCATACCAGCAGCGTAGTAAGCGCCCAGCAGTATAATAAGCTGGGGTACAGGATCGTGATGCACCTAATGGCCCGTGCCGAACGCCTTCCATCAACCATTGAAACTCCGACACCAACCATTGTATGTATTATATCACCCCCCTCAATGACGCAGTGGCCGTTGCTGCTGTGATCTTCGAAATTGTATCGTCAATTTTCGCCTCTCCACTCCCACGAGGGATTTAATTCCATACCAGGGAGTACCAGGTACTATTCATACTACAGCAGTACGGTAAAAACTAGAAACCAGCTGCTGCGGTCGTCTTTTGCCTTCGCCTCCGCCGAAAAATACCCCACACCCGTCGCCGGCCTGCTGTTGTTTGTGTGGATTGGATACGGAGTAAATAAAAACAGCCGGTAAAAACGGAAAAATCAGACCGCAATGTCAGCCACTGGGAACTCAAACATCGAGGGTGGGTGGCTTACTACATACCAGTACCAGGTATAAAAATATTCGATCAAAACGGTTGACACTGCTTGTGTTTGTGACGACTAGAACTAAACCCAACCCTAAGCTGAAGCTAATCTGACCAAATCAACCGCTGGGTACGAGTAGCGTTATCAATAGCCCTTTTATCTGTTTACTCAGCAGTGTGTCAACTGTTTTCTCGAAGAAGTGGCTACCATAAGCTCTACTCAAACAATATCATCGAGACGCAAAAAATCCTGTACGGGTACGGATACCTTAATTCCGGCCGGTAAACAAAAATAAGCCCTAGAGGGATGTCATCGACTCTACGACCACCACGATAATCCAAAAGATCTTCTATGGATACCTTGGTTCCAAACGGTAAATAAAACAGAAATTCCCCTGTGGGGTGTCAGCGAATCCAACATCAAGCATCCAAAATATCCAATATAGACACCTTCATCCTAACCGGTAAAAAATAAATCAGCCGCTAATGTCGTCGCCTTAAAGATCCAATATGGATACCTTACTTTCAACCGGTAAAACAACAAATCAGCCGCTCCCTGTTGTCGCCTTAAAAGATCCAACATGGATACCATAATTATAACCGGTAAAACACCAAAATCAGCCGCTGCTGTTGTCGCCTTTGCCCCCCCCACCGAACAAGTTCGTCATCGCTCGGTTGATCCCCTTGTCCAGCCAGGTGTCTGACGCTTCGATCTTGCTTTCCCAGGCCTCCATCTCTTCCTCGTCGGGGATGTGTTCCGACTGCACAACAAAAAAAATGAAAATGAAACAAAAAAAAATGAAACGGCAGAAATAGAGACGAAACGGAACAAAACATCAAAACGAGCGGGAACAAGAAGAAAATCACCAAAAGTGCGTGAAACGGGAAAATTACATTATAGCAGGAGCCCGTCACGCAATTTCATTCCAAAGTTGCTGTACGTCACACCTCTAAAAAGCCGAAAACAATGACGTATTTGCCCAACAAAAAAAAACTTGGAAACTGACATCGTCGTCCGCAATTCACCACAGGCGTACGACCCCACCGGGGACGATCATCTTCCATCCCCTCCCCCCCTTCGCCTTCTTCTAGAAATCCTAGTGTGTTGCTTACAGTGACCGTCATCTGCGCCCAACCGGCACTTGTAACGACCACCCTAAACTTAACACCTTCACCCCTTAAAAAACTGAAAACGCCATCCGCTACCTACTCACCAAGGCTTACGACCCCACCGGGGACGATCGTTTTCCATCCCCTCCTCCCCATCACCTTTTTCTAGAATTCCTATTTTGCTGCCTGCGGTAATATCATACGCGCCCAACCGGCACTCTGTAACCGCTACCCAAACCTACCCAACCTACAAACACCATCAGATACTCACCATAGGCTTGCGACCCCACCGGGGACGATAGTTTTCCATCCCCTCCCCCCCCTCGCCTTTTCCTAGGACTCCTATTGTTCTGCCTGCGGTAACCGTCATATGCGCCCAACCGGCACCCCGTAACCGCTACCCAACTCACAAAAAAATTACAAACACCATCAGATACTCACCATAGGTTTACGACCCCACCGGGGGCGATCGTCCTCCATCCCCTCCTCCCCCTCCCCTTCTTCTAGAACTCCTATTGTGCTCGGTGCGGGGCTCGCCGGAGGCAGCTCTTCGAACCACACGGCGCTCCCGGTGTTAGGACCAGCTGGCACATCTGCAGCAGTTGAAGCATACAGCATAACATAGGCTCGCGAATAAGAAAAAGACTAATACCAGGTACCTGGTGCTTCGTAAGAACCTAAGGCTCAGATTACGTGCGTCTTGTTGTTGACGGGCCCGTACTGAAATCAGAATCATCATCATGATCACCATCAGCAGCAGCAGCAGCAGGGGCAGTAGCATCAACAGTATGATGGTAAGCCAACCACCTTATAGGGGTGGTGGCTTATTCTCTGTTGATGCTCACATGAGGAGGTCAGTATCATACCATCATACCATGGCTCACCCGGAACATGTTGGTGTCAACCCGACCAACGCTATGGATGCTCCTAAAAGCGCAAACTATTAAGCTATTAATCTCAACCAAAACAAAAGCCTGAAAAAAATGTATATATTTAAACTCCCGGATACGCCGTTTCACCATTCCCTCCACAAAAATTCGCAACAAAATAATATGTACATCTATGTACCCACCCGCACACGCCCCTCTCCTTCCCTACAAAGCACCAAGCAAACACATAATACACACTCGAGCACGCCTCTAGCCATCGCCCCCCCCCCCTCCCTTCAAAATAGTACCAATGACTAACTAATAGTACTCATGACTTACTAGTATTAATAGTACAATTGACAGTTGTTTAAAAGGTCATGTTTTGGCTGACTTACTATGAGTATAAGGTCCGATACTATAATCAATACAATGAAGTGAGGACCCTTAGAAAAGACAATTAGTACAGTAGGTGCACAGTAGGTGTACAGTAGGTGCAGTAGGTGTACAGTAGGTGTGCAGTAGGTGTACAGTAGGTGTACAGTACGTGTACAGTAGGTGCACCTCTACGAGTATCGTATAGAGCATAAGTCACCACCCATAATACAACCGAAAAACGCCAAAAAAAAGCACACGCACACACATTTCAAGCCCCTCCCACACCTCCCCACTCCCCACCCCCGTCACACAAAAACAGGCAAAAACCAAACACCCGGGGATATCACTTAACAGCCCCCCCCCCCCAAAGTCACAACAACCGCAAAAAACAACAAAATCACAACTTACCCGGGCATCTCTCGTCACCGTCCCCTCCTTCCCTCCCATGCCCCTCTCCTCTCCACCCCCCCCCATCCCCTCCCCCCTCCCGCCTTCCCAGCTCCTGCTTCATCCTCCTCCGGCCGCTCACGGGGGCAACACCCCCCTCCCTTTCATACAACTCCCGCCCAAGCATCGCATCGCTGGGGGCCTCATCCCTCCCTGTTCCCTCCCCCTCTCTATCTCCCCCCGCCCCCCCCGACGCCACATTTCCATGCAACTCCCCGGAAGGTACTGCTGCTGTGTCTGGCGCCCCGCCACCACCACCACCACCACCACCACCACCAGCCGTCATGCCGCTTCCATGTTCGATACCGAGGTCAACATTTTTTCCGATTGCGGCGCTCCCCCCCCTCCCGCGGTGGGCCACGACGCTTGTGTCCTCCTTCTCTTCCTCTTTCTCCTGTCCACCATTGGCGTTGGTGTGTGTCGCACCGCCAGAATTTTCCCGGAATTTTCTTGCGCGACTCAAGCCGCTACCCTCAGCGCCGCGCGGAGGGGAGGGGGGAGTTTGTGAGGCCGTCGTGGCGGGAGAATCCAGGGGGCGGCTGGAATCATCCCCTGCCCCTCTTGCCTTGCCGAAGTACTTGTTGCTCCTGCATGGCGGGAGGAAAGGAGAGAGGGATGGAGGGAAGAATAATAATAGGATATTCAAAGGAGGGAAAGGAGGAGGGGTGGAAGGGAGGGAGGGAGGGAGGGAGTGAGCGGGCCCAAGCGCAGGCTCGAGGTAGGCTAATAAGAGGCCCCAACACATCCACCCCCCCCCCCCCTCAGTTGGAAGTGGCTCTATTAGGAGCAGGAACGGTGATGCGTCTCGAAAGGGATGTGAGGTCAATAGTCAAAAGCCTAGAGCAAACAATACATGAGTACCCCCCAACCCCAACAAAGGAAGCAACGCCAGAACACCACCACCAACTCCACCCCTCCCCCTCCTCCCCCCCTCCCAGGGAGTGGCCACACCAGAAATTAAATTAACTCATTGAAGCTGCCATCCATAAGCAAGTCCGCCTCTGAGGCGGTTCTTAGCAGGATGCAGCTCACCCTCCATGCTACTCGCCCAATACCTCACGGCGCTTCGCGCTTGGTGCAAGCAATGTCTGCCTGGTTGGTGAAAGCCCAACGTGCTCCGTCCCGGCATTATAGGGATGCGAGGGTCTATGGTCATACGACTACGGCCGTGCACATGAGTACAAAGACAAGGAGAAGTAGTACTAGTCGGAGATTTTAACTCAAGAATTGGGAAGGCAAGCAACCCGAACGATAACATTGGACAGTATGGGGAAGTAACAAAGAATAAGAACGGGGAAGAGATGCTGAAGTTCCTTAAGAACAATGAGATGAAGACTCTGAACGGTAGAGCAAACAAGCCAGAGCCAGAATGGACTAGACAGTGCATACAAAAGGGAGAAAGCTCCGTTCTTGACTTTATAGTGGTAGAAAACGGAGTAAGGAAACTGAAGTACATGTATGCGCGGCGGACGTAGGAACTACGGATCACTGCCTAATATGGACAGACAGCCAGCAGACGAGAGTTATCAAAAATAGGCGCGGTAGGAAATTGTACAGATGGCGAATAGATAAACTAGAAGTAAAGGAAAAACGGGAAGAGTTCCAAGAAGAGATGACTAAAAATGCAGAGCATTTTTCCGATCTGCTGGAAAACATAGGTACGACAAAGAACAATATAGAGAGAGATAGTGCAGGAGCGAGGATAATAGAAGGATGGGAGAAATTGGTCAAAACCACAGCAAGTAAAGTAATAGGAAAGAAGTTGATAATATGCAATAGAGCAGTAAAATGGTGGGATGAAGAAGTAAAAGAGGCTATAGGAGTAAGGAGAAAGGCACACGCAAGATACGCATCGAGCAAAACTACGTCAGGATGGGAGGAGTATGGTATTGCTAGAAATAAAGTAAAAAAGGTGGTTGAGAAGAAGAAGAAAGGGGTATGGAAAGACGTAGTTAATAAAACGAATGAAGACTTTGATGGCGGGATGAAGCAGATGTGGGTAGGGATAAAAGGGATACTAGGCAAACAAGCAGGAGAMGGCAGATACGGGGATAGCTACATTAAGAGCACAGAACGGTAAAATGGTTAGCTAGTTCGAAGGGGAAAAGGGAAGTAATTGTAGACATTACCTGCAAGCTAGGGACGCCCACAACCAACGAAACGTTCGACAAGAATTGAGAAAGATATCAACGCGTGGGCAGAGGGAACGTAGATGCATCAGAAAGGGAAGACAGTGGTCAGAAGGGTTACAGGGAGAGTTCACAAGAGAAGAAGTTAAAAAGTGTGTAGCTAAACTTAAGAATAGAAAGGCAGCAGGGGCAGACCAAATAGTTAATGAATTTATGAACGTACGGGGGAGAAGGAAGTGCTTACCATGATGGTTAAGTTGTATAGACTGGGATATGGAAAAACGAGTACACACCTAGAGATGGAGAGAAGGAGTAGTAGTAAACTTGTTTAGAAAGGAGACAAGGCTGACCCGGGTAACTATAGAGGATAACGCTACTAAGCACTGTAGGTAAAACGTTCTGTAAGATTTTGAACGATAGAATGGGAACAATGATGGAAGGAAGAAAAATTAGCGAAGGGCAAGCAGGATTTAGGCCAAACCGTAGCTGCGTCGACCATGTGTACACATTAGGTAAGATAATCCAAGGCAGGAAAGACGCGGGGCTAACAACGTACTGTTTCTTTTTAGATGTACAGAAGGCCTACGATACAGTATGGAGAAATGGGCTGTGGAAAAAGTTGTGGGAAAGTAGGGATAAGAGGAAAGATGTGGAGAATGATGAAGAAGATGATCGGAATGTGCGAGAAGTGTCTGTGATGTTGGACGGGGAAATATCGAAGTACGTTGATATCCTACAGGAGTTGCCAGGATGTACGCTATCACCTAACCTATTCAAGGTATAATTAATGACATGATATAGCAGTAGAAGCAGCATCGCAGGGGAGTCACGGTGGGGGAAGATACGGTGTCGGGATTGATGTTTGCTGATGATTTCGTTTGCATATCAGAAACACCCGAAGGACTGCAGAAACAAATAGAGAAGGCCCTAATCAGTACACCAGGAAGTGGAGAGTGACGGCGAACGTAAAAAAGTGCGCAGTAGTTGTATGTAACGAAGATAAGGAGAGCCCGGTAACTTGTAAGTGGAAGTGGGGAGAAGATGAATTACCGATCGTAGACCAGTATACGTACCTTGGCGTAGAAATCTCAAAATATTGCTCTTGGGATGCACACATAAATAAAATAATAGGCAAGGGTAAGGCACACGTAGGCAAGATGGAAGCAGTCCTGACAGACTCGCACCTTGACACTAGAATTAAGAGATGTATACTGATGAATGTGATTGTACCAAAGCTAGAATATGCAGGAGAAGTATGGGAAGGGAATCGCGAAGCTCGTAAAACAGCTGGAAACAGTACAGATGACGCAGCTAAAAAAGTACTAGGATGCTCAAGTACGACGAGTAATACAG